>JBAMBL010000171.1:600000-840131 GCA_037043405.1 Drosophila subquinaria
TCAATATGTGTGGCAATATAAACATAATGCCGCCTCTTGCTCGCAGGCTTTCACAGGAATATATGCAACAAACGGTATTATGTTCGTGCTAAAGAATCTGAAGAAGACTTACATATGCTTGGCAGTCTTTTAAAAAAAAAATTTCCAAAATCTCTTTGCTAGTATTTTTATGACATTTTGAAAATTGGTAAAAGCCATTTTTTGTATGCAAAGGTGGAAAAAGGTGTTAAAATAGTCATTTAGATACATGATCTTTTAAAAAAATCATGAAAAATACTAGCAAAGAGATTTTTTAAAAAAAAATTTGCATCTATTATTCATCAAAATATTTTTTGATAGAAACCGAGGAAAAAAGTTGAAGGAGAGAAAATAGCTAAATTGGCAACACTGAACAGCTGCAAGCGGAGAGCAATGTTATCGATAATGTAGCGCCATTTCAAACATTTGTGTGTCATCGATAAGTCAGAAGCAATAACGCAGCCGAATGAGGCGGACGTGTGACGCTCGCGCGCGCATGATTTTGCATAAGTGCCGCAAAATGCGCGCGTGTTTCAGTTTCTGTTTGTGTTGTCATTTGTTGCTGGTGGCCAAGTGAATTTGCATATTTATTTAGGCTAGTTTTATTCTCGATCATGTGGTACTCAATAAGTACATACTTAATAATAACTATAATACAAAAGTAAACAATTTTATTCAATCAAACAAACTAAACAAACTCAAAAACTAATAAAACTGAACGTGGTCGCTGAGGGACGTGCGATAAGAAGAACCAAAAGCAACAACAATAATACTGCTCTCGACTGCAGCGACAAAAACAACAACAAGCAAAGTGTGTGTTTTTTTTAGTTTAGCTGCATTCTTCTTGAGAACGTCGCCTGCATCTGCATCGTCAACAGCAGCGCAGCGACTGCGATAGCGACGTCAGCGTTGCAAGTTTGGAGTTCAGCTGCTCTCAAAACGTGGCTCAAAAGTAATTAATCTATACTCGTGTAATTAATACATAATAATAATAATAATTGCACTTATTACTGCATTTGTTCGTGTTGTTTGCCCATTCTTTTTTTTACTGTGTTTGTGCTGTGCTGTGTTTACCTGTTAATTAGTTTACCTGCGACACGCTTTGTTTTTGTTTTGTGCTATTGGTGAGTTGATCTGTTTTCCTTTTGTTTTTTTGTTTTTGTTTTGGTTTGCGAAGCGAAATTGAAATAGTGAGAAATCTACAAATACTTCTCTTTTCGCATTTGCATTCACATTCGCATTTTTAGTGTTTGTTTTGTTTTGTTTTGTTGCATTCATTCTACGCAGCATGAAGCTGATTGCAACAACAACAACAACAACAACAACAACAACAGAAAACGTAAACCGCCTGCGAAGATCGTCCAGTGCTGCCTGCTCTCTCAACTCTCAGCTCTCTATCTCTCATTCTTTATAGTCCACACTTCATAGTGTTGCCATCTTCTGACAAGCAAAATGCTGTTTTTAGTGGGAATAAGGTGGTAAAATCGCAAAATATTCAGTCGTGTTCTTTACCTCTCTGACAACCCAAAACTATTAATATACATTAGAACCAAAAATATTAATATTATTTAATTTTGAAATAAATTTATAAAGGCACATATTTGTGGCTCTGGAAACATATCCGGAATATTATATCTCTGACGCCGATTTGCGGAAAACATTTTTTCAAAGTACATATTTCTTGAAAACTCTTTAATAATGTTCAATATTATCGCAATACATTTTATTTAAAGATATTTGAACATATCACTTTAATAGAGTGTAAAACAGTTCCCAAAACTGCCTTTAATATATGAGTTATAAATACTAATACGAATAGACATATTTTTGTTTTGTTGGCTTATAATTTTATCTGGAATTGAGTTTTTAAAAAAGGCTAATTTGACAGAAAAATAGCTGTTCTGGCAACACTGATACTCCACACACTCTATCTCTCTCTCTGTCTCTCCAGCTTACTGTCACTCTCTTTGGCTGTTTGGTCACTTTTCGCTTTTGCGGTTTGCAAGTTTTATTAGCTCATCTGAAGCTTTCAGATCTTTCGATAACTGTATCTCTCAATCATTCCAAAGCATTTTGTGTTTTTATTTTTTAAAAATTTTTGTTTGGCAAAATAAACTGCAATGGAGGCAATCGCTCCCTTTCTTTCTCCCCAAGGATTGGGCAGGTCTGCAGGCAACTAGCCATAAACATTTCCTTTTTGGCCAAATCCATTAAATGCAGTTTTATAGTTGCCTCGTGCGTTGCAGTCGTTAACAATGCCATGCCACGCCTTGCCGCCCAAAATTTTTAGTGGCGCCTGCGACACTTGACCATAAAACATGCATCTAGCAACAACAGTTAAAGCCAACAAGCCACAACGCGACGCCACCACATGCAGCAAGTGGCAACCTCATCGATACGTACACATATCGAAATTGTATCTGGCAGATGCGCGTAAGCTGCCAGAACTGTATCTGTGCGAGTCTGAAAGTCTGTGGCTCCATGCGAAATTTCCTTTTCCATTTCCTTTTTGGGCTCGTTTGGGCTCGTTCCAACAATTATGATGCATTCTCTTCAAAGGCATTAAGTGTTTAATTGCTCATATCTCCCGTGACATTTTCCCCTTAACGGCTTTAAGAAATCACCTTGAGATACTATAATTTAAAAAAAATTTATATCAAATAAATAAATAAATAAATTATGTGCTCAGATAGTGGAACAATTTAAAAAAATTAGATAACAAATTAGAAGTCAAATTAGAATTCAGTACAATATTAATGCTTTATAATTTTATCAGATAAATCAAAGATTATCGAGTCCTACACAACTTATTTTGAAACAAAATTCTCATCGAAACTTTTTAGTTTTGGCCAATTGGTTTTACAATGTACTCAGAGGATTTTATTTAATTTCATTTGATTTATATCTTTACTTTTCTTGCTTCCTATCTTGATATATTTTTTAACTGGGAAGATGAATGTAATTGACACATTCACATGAAATGAAATTCACTTTTAAATAAACCCGCAAGTGCTGACTGTTTTTGTTCCTTTTCTTTCTATACTTATTTTCATGCTCACATTGATTCCTTTGCTTACCTTAAAAGTTAAAGTTATAAAGAAGTGTTGATATTTTCTAAGCCCTGTTCAATATTGTTTCTTCTTATTTGAGGATCATATAATATGAATGTTAATAGCATTTAAATCACTTGCATCAAATAAAACTCTTATTAAATATTCTTTCTTTACTTACCTTTTGTCCAATCTTAGCTGCATCTGTAACATAGAAGTAGAATGCATTTAAACCATTCATATCAAGTGAAATAATTGTATGCTTTGAAATGTATTCGTAAGTGTTGATATTTTTCTTTTCCTTATTTTTTTTTTTGTATATCTTATCTAGTATTCCGTACAGTCAAGCTAAATCAAAGCTAAGAAACTTATTCATTTTATTTTAGTGTGTTAGCCTCTACTAATACATACTAAGTAAGGCATGCATCTGTGTATGTGAGTGCATGTGGAGCTATGTGCAATCTTGTCTAGAATTTCAATACCACATAAAACGCTTGACGTTTTACAATCCAACCGTAAAGGCGTACAAAGTGGGCGGGCTTGTGGCGTGAGGTTGAACTGGAGTGATGATGGAACTAGTCATTTGGAGGGTGCGCACAGCACTTTGCACGTACTTTAAGCACAGGCGACTAGAAGGGGCAACAGTTGTTAACTTGCATAAGCATCTCAATATCAAGCTATGATGCTTGAGTTTTTTATCTTTTTATGCATTGCAACTCGATGCTATTTTGAGTGGATCTTCATTATCTGTAAGTTATACGCCAAACTGTTGTCACAACTACAATAGAAAGTATTCGTATTCAATTCCATTATACGGATCGGTTCAAGTTGAGTCCATATAATTGTAGCAAGGCCAAAGGTATCAAAATTCCGTATCTTTTGCACCTGTCGAAAGTAAAGGTGGAGCTTAATATGTAACTGTTAACACACATAGCATTTAACATGGCATACAGCTGTTAAAAAGCCCGCTAAATGATATACTAATAACGTAATCAAATTCAACAAGTTGCGGGAACTCTGGATATTTTATTTTTAATTTGTGATTTGCTTTTGCACTTTATTTACAAAGGATAATTTGATGAATAAATATAAATAAATATATTTTTGAAAATTTTTACAAATAACAAATTGTTGCATAACTTGGTTAAATTCAATAAATTTTAAAATTCATTAAATCTCTCAAAAAATGTTTTTATATGTTTGTTTAGCTTAGCTTTTTTTCCATCTTTTTTCACTAAGAATATATTTATTCGCCTTCCACTGACTGAAATTCACCGATTCTAATAGACACAAAACGGTGTAAAACAAGTTAGATTGTTGTTATTCCGACTGTACTTAAACTTCGATTTATACACATGTAGATACAAATGTATCTACATAGTATCTAATGTCATACTGAAGGCAGCATGTAAAATTCTTGGAATAGAATACACGAGACAAGCTACGACGAGTAAAGTTGAGTGGTTATTATTATTGTTATTATTATTATTGTATTTATTATTGATGTTTGTTATCGCGGGCATTCCCTCGGCTAATAACCGGCGCCAACGGTCAATTGGAGCTTAGCTCCTTGGGGGAATACCCTGGGAAGGACCAGAAGTGCACGTTTTGCACTTAATTATTTGTATCCAATATAAGTGTCAGCAACTGTCTCAAATGAACACCAAAGAGGCAAGCATGTGTCAGTTAAAGTCAGGGGATTTTCCCGGGCAGGGTGCGATTGCATTGCGGAATGCACTTCTGAGAAATGAATTCACTTTCTGTCTGTTCAGAGCTTGCCAAAGTTTCCAGCAATCCAAATGGTCAAGTGACAATCCCAAACATCTGAAAAATGTGGTAACAACTTTGTGTTTGGGGCCTTTAAGGGTCATTTCTCGTGTTGACTTGGCTTAACCACAGGCAAATGTTTTGGCTTTTATGTATTTCGGGTAGGGAAATTTGAGTAAAAACTTATTAATTAAAACATACAACAAATACGAGTATACGAGTATCATTTGGCTAATGAACATTTCGCTCCAATTTGTTGGGGCAACGCTTGTTGTTGTTGTTGCGTTGTTGTTTCTGCTGCTGCGGCTGCTGTTGTTGAACTTTTGTATGAATTTTTTTTTATTATATTACTCGTATAAAAATTTATGATTTATACACACACACACTCGCACACATTAACTGAGCGACGCACGCGTTTAAGACCAGTTTCAGATTCCGAGTTTGTCGCTGAAAATCTCTCGAAAAGTTTCCGAAGCGTGAAGCCCAAAGCAGCAGCGACGTTGACGTTGACGGTGACGGCGACAGAGGCAGAGACAGTGACTGCAAAAACAGCTGTTCCGTTTCGAACTTGAGGCAAAGTCAAGCTGGTTTTGTTGTTGTTGTTGTTGTTGATTTTTGTTTGCCTGTTCTCGATCAGCGATCAGCGTTGAGTTGTCCAGTCGCTTAGATCGTTGGATGTCGCTTTTTGGTGTGATTCAGTTTGCGATTTAGTTTTTTTAGCATACTCTAAGTTGACATCGGAGACTATGCAACTGTAACAAGTGCCTTGTAACAACAGATCTTTACTCTATCTTCTCTGTTCTGTGGGCGTTGAAAGCTCAAACGAGTGTTTCTAACACAGATTAATTATCTGTGTGAATAAATATACATTAGTATAAGTAAGCTTTGCTTGATCTGCTCTGTTCAATGTGCTTTTAAGCTTTCTCATTTGAGGCGCGCAGTTGAGAGCTTTGTAAGAATAGAGGTATTGCATTAGTATAGGTGTGCTTATATCAGAAGAGCTTTGATTTGATCTTCTCTACAGATTAAGCTTCAAAGCTCTATATACTGTGTCCAGTTGAAATGACAAATATGAAAGTAAAATATAAATAATTTTTTTAATCGTCGTTCATTGTAATTCAAAGTACTCTAATTCAAAATGTTATATAAATATACATATATGTAGTAGAACATGTTGTGGTATAAAATTTAATGACTGCTCTATAAATATTAAAACAAAGCTCAAAGTCTAGCGCTCGTTGAAATCTAAAATAAAAACAAATAACTGTTGTAAATTTACCATAAGCACTTTAATAGTGCAACCCACTGAGATAATTCTTTGACAAGAATATTACAACTTATAAACAAGTTAATTGCATTCATAAAGTTTGCAATAACTAAGGAAAAATGTTTACAAAACTCAAGCTGTGGCAATCCAGATGAACAAGTTAGTGGAAAAACTTTAACTGTTGGACCAAAAAATGAAAGGAAATAACTCATGTAGCATGTAATTGAAGTGACGAACATGTAATTTTCTATTTTTAAATTCGAATATGAATAATTGAAATCCAATTCCGAATTCGAATATCAAGTTTTATCAAAGATCATTGAACTCTAGAATTGTGGCGTTACTTCAATTGAATTGGGAATAATTGCAACTTCAGTGCAATAAGATCAAAGTTGATAAGATCACTCAAGAACTGTTAGTACAATATAAATATTTATAGATTGTACTAAGAGACAGAGCATTCAATATTTGTTGCTCTAACTATTTATTTGACTGGGCAGACATGATAAGTATTATTTTTTGTTTTGTTTTGCTTCTGTTCTTTTTTTTTTCCTTTTACGTTTTTTGGCTTGTTGATAGTTTTGTTGTTCTAACCCAATTGCCCGGAGCCGGGCCACCTCACAAACTGAATCTGAATCTGACTGACTGCGACTGCGACTTTGAATCAAGGTGACGTAATGCCAACGCCTAAAGTGGCTTTTATACGCTTCAACAGATCAAGTATCAATTACAATCATTCAGAAAAAAAAGCCGATGGCAAACAATTTTGTGGGTCATGGATTTGATTCGGCTGAACTTTTTGGGGCATCCACATTTCATACTCCTGCCAAGCAATTGAACCCAAAATGTTTTGCTAAGAACATGAGTTGACAAAATTAAAAGCAAACAAAAGCGAAAGTCAAAGCCAAAGCCACAAAATTACATTAAACTTTAACTTTGACACAACCGAATATATACATATATATATTATATTTATATACATACATATGTATGTATATGTATCTGCACCTGTGTGAAGTGTTTTATCGAACTGCAAAAGTTCTTCTCGCCTATTTCAAGTTGTTTGAAAATAAATTATAATTAACTATAAATAGCTGAAATGAACATTTCAAGAACTGCCCCAACGCATTGGCCACTTGACGACGACTTTTCTCAGCGCCAAAGATACTTTATCAACTTGTTGTTGTTGTTGTTGTCAGCTGCTTTCCGATAATGATAATATCGGATTACCAACAGTTTTCTGTTTCATGTCGCTGATTGCGCTTCTGTTTCACACACTTCGTGCAACATTTTGCGGACACCTTTTGCGCTCAGGTGTTTGATTAATCAAAAAAAAAATTATAACATCATTTAAGAAAGCAAGCAAAAAAAGAACAGTGTAAGAAAAATCAGCAGCTGTCAGTTTGGCATATTTAGGAATAATGGTTCGCCAGATGGGCTTAAAGATTAGCCAAAACGGTAGCATTAGTGATTTCTGGTATGCCAATTGTAAATAAACAAATTTCGTACATCACAAGGAGAACGATTTGTTAATAGCAAACAGCATCATCATTAACAACAACAAGAATCACAATTAGATTGTTATCGTCACGGGCATTGCGCAATATCAGCAAAAAAGATCAACATCAAATCAATTTGTCCAACTTTGCAGCTCTCTCTCTTTCAACAGCGTCAATTCTGATAAATACGCTTAGGCATCTGTATCTGTTTCTGATTACTTGAATTAAATTTTTCATACGTTAACACATCAATAACAGATTTATAACAACAACAAGAAAAGTAAAAACAAGTAAGAATGCTACCGTCGGGTGACTAGACTATGTGACTACAAGATGCTCTAAAAGCTTAAGCTTAGTTTAAGTTTCTAAATGGTTTTTTTTTTAAATAGATTTCAAATCATTTAATTTTAAAGAAGGGAGAAAATTAAATACATATATATCGTTTAGTTTTGCTCATATATGTGTATACTTTATGAAGTCGAAGATTTATCCTTCGATCTATTATTTACAATTAATTACCATCCTATTTTTTGGTGGACGCATTCTGAAAATGCCTTTTATCAGACATAGAAATAAATCTTCAGCTATAATATACTTCAACTATAATTTATATTCAAAATAGCCTTTGAAATTTTTTCCAAATTATTATAAAGTCAGATTTGGGTTTATTCGTAAAATTAAATTTAAATTAAAGTTTGATCTATAATTTTATCTTATTAAATTAAGTTTGGTTTTAATTAGGTTATAGTTATACAGTGAAATTGTTTGCTTATATTTATTTTACATAATTTTCTTTCATTTCTATTATAAAATAATTGAAGTATCATTAATATAATCATTTTTAAACCCTACCTTATTAATATGGATCACTATTGAACTTGTATATTTAAAAAACCTTCATAAGTTTCTTGGCACTACACATTTTATTGATTGAATAAACTAATAGTCTGTGGCTCAGACTTTCAATAGTCAACAAGACATTTCTAATGTAAAATTCTGCTGAATATTTATCATTATTGTCATATACTAGAACACATAAATTACTACAGACATGCAGTAGTTACGAATAGTCTTTGGAATTGCAAAGCTATAGCTTTAAATTGTAGTACACAGACATTTTAATATTGTCCTAGATTATTAGAATAAGTATGATAAATCTATAAATATTTTAATAAATATTTACTAAAAATACAATGTGATAGATTCACTTTGTTTCTGGTGTCGTTCACTTTACACTTACTTTATGAACTTCACTTCTCCCTTTGAACCAAAAGTCAAACCAAAGTCCGGGGGTTTGATAAGGTTTTAATCGTCGAATTAAAGTCGCAATACTCGTATATTAATGAAGCACTTGATCACGTGACCTTAAGATTGAATAAAGAACTTGAGGTGCTAATTGCAGGTGTTGGAGTCGTCTAGGGTATTTGGATTTCGGCTTGTTGCTAATTGCATTTGCTCTTGTTTGTGTTTTGTGTTTATATTTGTTATTGTTATTGTTGTTGTCGTTGTCGTTGTTTTGCGTCTTTTATTGCTGCTGCTGTTTTTTGCCTATTTGCACTTTGGCGCGTATTTATCTTTCAACTTTTCGACTTTGTGCCTAAAGTTCATGAGCACGCGAGCCGCCAATGCTGTGCCCAACCAACCCGTAACCCGTAACCACCCCACTGCCCTTGTTGGCGGTGTAAACAAATGTTTAAAAATGAATTTTTCAATTTTCATTCAACGGTATCCACATAAAACAACAATAGCCAAGCGCCATGGCAATGACAGTGCTTGCTCTGGGCAGATTCAAGTTCGAGTTTCGGGTCTATGGCCGAGCTTAACTAATATACACATATATATATGTATTTATATATATCTTTACAATAGATTGTCAAGGTCAAGAGCTAGCAAGGGTCATTGTTACATAGCACTTTCTTATTAGCATAAACCAAGCAACTTTTGTCCGCTGCTTAAGACTAAAGAATCATTAAAATTCAATTGCTTTCTTTATGGATAAACCCCTTTCGATATACCATATTCGTTATTGTACGTTTAGGGGAACATCTGCTACTGAGTAATGAATTAGCACTAATAAAACTTTTTATTGCTCCATTTATCATAATAAACGGCATCGGTTTTTTCCTTTCTTCAGCTCTTTATAATCTTTTCATGATAATCATGATAAAAGGTGTTGAAAAAGTTTTCCGTTTGTACATGATCATAATCTCATTTGCTTAATTCCCTTAATTCGCTGTCTTTCACAGCATCTGGCGTGATCGCAGAGATCATAAAAATCCATTGCCTTTCTTTAAAAATATACAAAAAATAGAAACATTTATTATTAATAACATTATTCGCAGAGTTTGAACAAATCATAGGAAACTCATCCAAATACCTGATATTTGTTTGTGCAATAAATCGACTATATCGTCGATTTCTTTTGTATCCGGCTTAACGATACCCATATAACGGTTGGATTACGCTTTTCAATGATCCTCAAAGCTAATGAATCATGTTGAACTCATTTAAATAATTTTGATACACTTATTGAATGCAATGATTCATCGAGCACGTTACCAAATCATGTACTTGTTTCGAAATTTTAACTGAGTTTCGCCTCTTATTTTAGGTCTGAAACTAAAGAGAATACCATAAGATCGATGGATTATGCACTTAGAATCGATACTATGTATTTATAAAGAAACTGTATTATTAAGAATGCTTTTCAGACAAAGCTAATATTAAACTAATAGTTTTATAAAATTATATTATTGTATATGGGCATTTCCAGAAAAAGGTCCACCTTGCCCAAAAACGTAAAATTTATTAAAAACTCACATCTTGTGAAATTTTCTTCCAAAAATGTATTCAAGTTATTTATTTAAACAATATTCTCTAGAAGAAATTCAATTGGATGAACTTATAGATTCTATTTAGGAATAAATTCACTTTTTCTATATTTTTGGCCATTTTCTTAAAAATTGATTTCCAAAATGGACCGTTTTTATTCTATCGATTACATTAAGTGAGATAGTAAGATTGTAACGTAAACCATTTTAATACATAGAAATATATTGTAAAGTCAATTTAAAACAAGTTTTACAAGTCGTTGTCGATATATCGAATAAAATTTGATGGATATATTCTTGGAACAAACTAGGTGGAAATTTTGTCACGTTCGCGATGTCGCGTTAGAAATTACTAATAAAACTTGTAAAATAAATAAAATGATAGTAACATGTCAAAATTATTTATAAATTGAAAAACTTCATTATTTTCTAATGGTTTGAGAGTATTTTCTTCCAAATTACTCGCCACATTTCGCAGACTTTCGCATTTGTCAAAATGAAGTCAAACATGACTTCCATTTTTCGTCGCGTTCGCGATGCATTGTTTTCCATAAATAATTCGAAAACGACAAGTCTCAAAGTTTATCTTTTATAATAAAAATAGTGTTGATAAAATGCATTAAGCACGTGAAAAAAACATTTTTGAATATGTCAACTTTTGCCATTTTTTTAAAGGCGTACAAATGTCGCGTTCTCGATCCTGGAAATACCCATATCTAACTAATTTGATAGAAATAAATTTAAACTATCTGAGCTAAAGCTGCCAAAATATCGATAAAACCTTATATTCAATGAATTTTATAGTATTGCAGTATTTAACTTTTATTGAAAAGAAAATGTTGGGCTAATTTTTTAATAAGCAAAAACAAGTATCAATAGGTTTGATTATGATGTATTTTAAGATATTGCAGTTACAGAGGGTATTACACAGTTGGGAAAATAATTGGCTCGCATTTACATAGTTAAATATCCAATTAAATATAGAGCTCAGGGTAATACATATCTCCTACAGCCTTCGAAAGGTAAACGTTCTTTGCGGTTGTTGTTGAACGGATTAAATATTTGCGGTCTTGGTTCTTACTTAATGCACTTTTTGCATTGTTCTGTTCGCTGGTGATATTAGTTGGTATTTGTTTAAGCCTTAAGCATCAGGGGCTGAATTTAAGCATAATTATGAGCCGATGTTGAAGAGGCTGGCAATGATAATGTTGTGCTTGGCCAGAACCAAAGCTTTTTTGAACGGTTTAAGTCCGAAGCGGGAGCAATAAAAGAAACGATGCAAATGGAAATAGAAATGAAAATGAATGTAAAAATGGAAATGAAGACGCTGCTGTTGTTGTCGTATCTCTGGCCAGCAGCTGCGTCGACTATTGTTCTAAGTCTGTTGTACTTGGCTTTGCCTAGCTTAGCGTGTGATTAGTAAATACAAACACACACGCACACACATAGTTAATCACACAACTGACAAAAAGACAATGAAAGAAATTTCTGCCGCTCGTGCAGCTGCTGCGCCTGCGTCGTCGTCGTCGTCATCATCGTCGTCGTCATCGACGTTGACATCGTTGTTGAAAATTGTTTGAATTTATTAATTTTATTGTATTATTATATTTTTTATTATTATTGTGGCGGTTGCAGTGACTTTGACTGTTTGCTGTGCGATAATAATAAAATTAAAATCAGTTCAGTGGCAAAGTCGACAATTCATTGTGCATACACACATACATACATATGCAGACAGATACGTAAACACGTACATATTTATATACATATGTATGCACATACATATATGTATGTATCTGTGTGCATTTTGATTTCTGTTTCTCATTCTGTCTGCCTTTAAATGTCATCACAATAATGCCCAAACTAATGCCGCATATCAAATATTAATAACAAATTTATGCATTATCATAACAGAAGCCACAGCACATTGCAAAATGTCTGTTCAAAGTGCGACAAAAGCCACAATAACTACAACAATTGCAAAAACAACAATTAAATGCACTCAACCGAAGAGATACCCTGTGCACTATTATTATATACTAACGGCATTCACTCGCATTCAACTTTGATTGCAAACTTAAAAGCATTTCTTTAGTTTCCTGTAAGCACTTGAACATGTATCCTTGATTGCAAGGCTTCAGCTTATTCCTTGGGTTGTGCTGAGGGGTGGGAAATGAAAATCTCTGTCATTGAGTTCGATTAGCTTTGAATAAATTATTGTTCTTCATCTGACAACAGTCGTTCATTCGAGTAACTTTTAGGCAATTTAACTTTTCAACTTTTCACCTTTGAGATTCTTATATTTTTAATAAATTTCGTTGTGGTAGATAATTTGGTAATTTGGAATTTGACACTGCGCAAAAAAGCTATTTTTATTAGATATGAGAAAGAATTATTTATATGTTAAATTTAAGATCGTTCGTCACAATTATCAAAAATTAAGGGACATGGAAATGTTTTTGTCAGCAGATTATTAACTTGATATAAAATTTTATTTTTTTTATAGATAAACTAATCACGTGTACACGATGATTGCTTGAATAGGTAGAAGTATTCAACTGGTGTTGTTGGTCTTTCAACCGACCGATAAATCGTATCGATCAAACTTTGGGGGATTCCTCTTAACGTATGAAATGTCGTGTTATTCGTTCGTATTTGCGAATGAATTCCAAACGGTTGTCAATAATCGTACTCATACTCGTACTCGAACTCGTACTTGAGGCGCCAGCGAATCAGCAAATAAATGCACTTTGTCAAATGACATAATCCCTATAAATATTGTTCAAACAATATGGGTTCAATTTCTGCTGCTGCTGTTGCTTACAAAATGGGACAAGACAGCGGAAACAAGTGAGTAAGAACGAGACAGACAGTGCGAGCAGTATAGAGAGGGGGGGAGAGTAGGGGCTACATGGAAGGCATTAAGTGTGTATGTGTGTGTAAAAATGCGGCCTGTAGGCGTGACAAGCGCGACCGATACAAATTAATTACAGCGTAGACGCAGCGCAGACAATGACGGCGACGGCGATGGCGACGTCGACGTTCGCGTCAGCGTCGACTGCTGCTGCGACGCGTGGGGAGCTTCAGCTTCAGCTTCAGTTGACATTGGCCAATGCAAGAGCAACAGATACAGCAGAAGCAGCAGACGAAGCTCCTCAAGTGCCAGTGTAATTCGAGATGCTGCATTCAGAGTCTACGATCTTGAGAGCACAGCTGCCATTCAACACCAAAAGCAACACCAAAAGCAACACCAAAAGCAACAGCAAGAACATCAGCAGCAACAGCAACAATATTAAGTGCATATTAAGTGCAGGAAGTAAAAAATAATTTTTTTTTGTTTTTTTATTCTCTTATTTTTGTAAAGGCTCTGCTTGGACTGAAACAAGTTGTAATAAATAATTATGATAATATTGTATTCATGTGACGTCAGAAGCGACCGAAATTCTAAAGAATGAAGTAAAAATACCCTCTCAGATTGTTCCTATATTAGCTACTTATATATTGTAGTGAAATTTAAATTCTGTCATGTAACATTAGATAACTCCCATGGCAGCTGTATATAGAAAAAGAATGTAAAGGGAATATTTCATTTGAATTTTGTAATACCTTGGTAAAAACATGGTCAGAAAACTAAATAAATTTGCTGAGCTTAATGAGAAATATTCACAGAACTAAGAGGATTTACGTACAACAACTGATTTTGCAACCGATCAATTCTATGGTGATCGACACACAGCCAAACGGTATGAAAAGTGCAAGTGGTTTAAAATCCGGCATCAATTTGGTATGAGAATAAATTTCGTTTTGGTAAGATATAAAATTCAAAGTAAAGGGAAATACTTATAAAAGGAACTGCACCAAATTTATATTTTATAGCTTCAACATATATCGGTTCAACTAATCACTTAATGGGGTATAACATGCCTCTCTTATGCATTTATGCTTTACATAATGGATAACAAAACTATAATACTCAGAGCAAGTGTATAAAAACTATACATGAGACACTGGTAAATGGGACTGAAACGGAGGCTGAGACTGCGAATATACAATATGCAATAAGCTGAGATGAGAGCTGCGAGATGCGATGTGAGCAGTGAATTTAGAGCTGTGACTGTAACAGGAAGGAAACGCTTGCTGTTAATACCCCATCCCGGGAGCCCCCGGGCTCGGGCAATTGCAAATCGGAGGCGATGAAGGCAACACCTACAGCAAATCCCACTGGAAATGATGCCGCCACAGTTGTTGCATCCGCCATTGTTGTTGTTGTTATTGTTGCTGTTGTTATTGTGAGATTTATAGTCAAAAGTGCGCCCAATTGAAGTATTAAACTACTTGAATTATTTGCTCAAGTTTATACCTTTCATTTGTTGTTTTTTTTCTTTCTTTCTTTGGCGCAATTATTTTAAAAGTCTTTGCAACAGGGCTTACACAGCGATACTTAAGCCTTAAACAGTTCCAGGAGAATCTCATTATACATTACGTGCATCTATTTAATCAAAATGAATACAGCTGAATGCAATTTTCCAGAAATATAAATACCTACTACTCGTATCATCTTTTCCTGACAACTGAATAATACAATTCTTGGATTTTTGCAAATATTAATTCAAGGAATTCGCTTTTGCTCTTTGTCTTTTATGTTATCAGTAAATTTAAACTACTTGGAAGTTATGCATGCTGTAATTTCGCTGTAATTTTCATTTATGAAGTATGTTACTCTATTAAAATATGCATAAATTGATGCATTTTCATATTGAAAACAATATGGCATACATTTTGGCGCTCGTGTTGCTTTAAACTAAAAACAGTCATAACTGCCTTTATTGTTCATCGATATAAATGGGTTACAGTAAGATGATTGGAATTAATAAAAGTTAAAGTTCACCCTTAAGAAGAGCGCTCTATCGTGAAATATGTGGAAGTGGCGGAGTTTTTATTATTTTATTTGCAGTGCCAAAAGTTCGGTAATCTCAGATTTGCTTAAATCGAGTAAAAATATTTGATTTAATTACGGCTTTTCATTTCGCTCTCAGCAAATATTTTGTTCATTTATTTTTTTTAGTTAAAATTTGAAAAATTTAACAATTTACATGGCAAAATCTTGCATTTTAGAATGATTTTGCCAATCTACCCCTAAAGGTGCAAAGTGTCAGAAACATTGTTGTGCATTAGATATTCTATTTTTTTTTTTTTTTTTGTATTTTCGAATAAAGAACGTTTTCACGGCTAATCGAATCCTTAATTTATGTGGAAAATTACGGTGGAATGAATAAATATTGTGGAATCTCTATTTGTGATAAATATTCTTAAAGCTTCTTGACGACGTATGTATTTCAAAATTTGTGTTTGTTGCACTTGTCGGTTTCTTTGAATGAACTTTTTTCAACTTTATTGACCTCAAGTTGCAATGAAGATTTGAGCATACCGTTAAGGCTTACATAATATAAGCTTGTTTATTGTAAGTGTGTGTTTGTTGTGTTATGTTAAGTTGAAACTTTTGGGCAATGCAATAGATGTAATAGATTTGTTGTCTGAACATTTCATTGTGTCAACTTTGTCGTTTGACTTTATTATTATTTCGTGGCATTTTGTTACTTGCTTCGCGGCAGTGTCTTTGTAGTTGTAGTTGTAGTATATTAGTTGTAGTTGTAGTTGTAGTTGTAGTTGTAGTTGTAGTTGTAGTTGTAGTTGTAGTTGTAGTTGTAGTTGTAGTTGTAGTTGTAGTTGTAGTTGTAGTTGTAGTTGTAGTTTGCAGTTTGGTGCATGGCAAAAACATAAAAGACAACAACAATCAAGTGAGGAATGTACATACAATTTTTTCTCTCATTTCTCTCATTGCTCCGTTGATTTCTTAACTTTTGTCTCGCGGCGAATTTTTCGTTGTTCACTCGCTCAAATTTCGTTGCTTTTGGCGTAAAATGACATGAACACAATAAACACACATACACACACACACACATACACACACACACACATACTCATACACCCAGCAATCTGAACATATTTGACATGTGCCGACATTCAAATTTCAAGCTTCATAAAATACTTGAACGTCTGTCCAGAGCTTTAATTGAAAGACATTTCACAATACAAACAATTCTTGGAAATTTGTTTTCAGCACTTTCGAACTTGCTGATTGCTGTTGAACTTGCAGTTCGCAACGAGCTTTCAAATGCATTTCATAATTTTAATGTCTCATTTTTTGGTTGACATTACGTGCATCACGCATACGCCCCATGCACCAAAACGAACATCAAAACGATGCCCACAAATTATCCCACAAGCGACTATTTTAGCGAGTTTTCAATCTGACTCTCACAATCAACTATCTACTCGTACAACCGACCAATCAACTTTATTTAGACGATTAGCACAAATGCGCTCATTACCAGAGCACGAGCTGGTACCGCATCAGCATCTGTATCTGTATCAGTGTCAGCATCAGCATCAGCATCGACTTCAGCTTCGGCACCAGCAGCACAGATCAAAGACTCCCAGCCGACTCCGACTATGGAATGTTCAAGAGCAGAAACATTTTCAGTACCCAAAAAAAATATATATATTAAGGCCGTCGTTGGATTTATTTACACACACGTGAAATTCTTTATTTTAAATCAATCGCACTTGCTTTGCTTTCCTCAGCCTGGCACTCCAAAGACAATGGATTTTTGAATAACTTCTACAAAGCTATCAAGATTTCATAGAAGCATAGCATCGAACCAGAGAGAATCTACTGATGCTGATCAGTGTTGACAGCTTTGCTTTTTTAATGCTAGATTTAGTATATTTTAAAATATGTCAGTTTTTTTGTTTAAAAGTGTTTGGTGTTTTTTCAACTGCTTGCAAAGTTTTTTTAGTTGACTGACTATTAAAAAAATTGATTAGAATAAAAAAATAAAATAAACTTTTGATGAAATTATTTGCAGTGTCTAACTAGTTACATCGGAATATGTAGAAATTTATTTGTAATCAAAATTTTTTTAATTTGAATTGGACACTTATCTGAGACCTTAACCAAACATTTAAAGAATTGGCCCTATGATAAGTTTTGATAAGTAATTTTTAGCTTATCTGCAAGCATACTTGTATGTCATACGAACTGTAAAAGCTTTTGAGGCCATTTTTTACTGTATATACTGTATTGCTCATTAATGAATATTGTTTATTGCTACGCGACTAATTGCATTCACTGAATTCAATTAAATTTAAATTACGTATAATTAAAGCTGCACAGTTGTTGTGATTCGATTAGTTTGCCACATGGATTGCCCTTTTAAAATACGCCATTTTAATATGCCACTTTCAGCTAGTGTCATTGTCATTGTCATTGTTGCTCGAATGCGTGTGATTCGGTTGCGTCTGATATGGGCAATATTTGCATTTGCAAGAATATCAACATTAATAATAATAACTACAGCGAATAACGAACAGCGAGCAGTCAACAACAGATCATTATTGCCTGTGGACTATTATCATAATCATCTCATTTCCCATTTCGATTGTTATTTCAATTCATTTGCTGCGTGTGCCAACCCACTGTTTACGTGCTGCGTGAGTGTCATTCTCTATCTCTATCGCACACATGCAAATTTGCTCCTCTCTCTTTCATTCTTTCTATCTTTTTTTGTTGTTGTTTCTTTCTCTTGCTGCTGTGCGTGGATGTCCTCTGTGGTTGTGCCTCATTTTGAACGGAAGCACAATAGCAGCAATGATGTTATTAATGCACATCACTCCCCATGATTATAATCGCTATGCTTATTATACTGATTATGGTTTCCTCTCCCCTCCCTCCACTTCACTCGCTCTGGTTAATTTTCAACTTTTCAATTGAATTTTGGGTGACATTTAATGAATTTCATTTAGAAAAAGTTGATACTCAAAAAACAGACATCTTTTTGTTAATGGGCAGCTTCTGACAATTAAATGTTAATTAAAGTTAGCGCATAATAATGACGGCATAAATCAAAGCCAATCAACGCAAATCGAAGTAAATGTTTCATAAACCAAAAACAGATCACAACACAGACGCCACAAGCTTTGAAACAACGAGACCAACAGCCGCCGCTGTTGACGTCGACAACGACACCGACGACGACGACGACGAAGTCAACGTCAACTGCGATGTCGACGCAGACGTTAACGTCAACGTCAGCGACGCATCGTGCGAAATTTATCACCCGAAAGATTCTTGAACTCGACATGGCGTAAGGTCGACAACTTGGCACGTTAACTGCCAACTGCCACCCCTTCCTTTATACGCTGCCCCTTGCCCTCCCCCACCTCCCCTTGCATGCCACCGATGACTGATTAAATGATTGATTGATTGATTAATATGTATCTATATTTTGATGTATTTATGCGCTAACTAATCTCTGATTTTCTGCACTTCTCTCTCTCTCTCTCTCTGCAGCCATGTGGCGATGAGGCAACCAGCTGGAAATATGTTGTGCCACTTGTTGCATACCGCATCCATGCAACATCAGCATCAACAGCAACAGCAACATTATCAGCAGCAACGAACTCGCATCAAATGCACTGCACCGCTTTCAGCATATTACGCATACGCCATGTGTCGCCTGGATGCAATTGAAGCATGTTGCAGCAACTGCAGCAGCAGCTGCCTCAGCTCGCGGTTAAGACTCATTGACTAATTGAACTGTCACTATTGCCACAGCAACAACTGCAACAGCAACAACAACGATTATTTTAAGCATCAACAAGAAAAGCAACCAAACAAAGTTGTACACAAAACAACACAAAATGTCTGAGGTAAGTTTAAAACTAAAAACATAATCATAAAATATGCATTAAAATAAGTTCTTCAAGTGATATCAATAAAATAAAACTGAGACATAAATTGACTGAGCATTTTTGTAGACGTAGGTGAAAACTAAAATGAAATTTTAGAAGCGGCAGATAACAGTACTATGAAAATTATTTGCTATATTATATTTCCTCCATTTTGAAAAATCTCTTTTGAGCGGAAAATTTTTACTATAATTTGCAAGAGTTTGTTCCGTTTCAAAATCATGTTAACCACATACGTTAAGGTTCAAATGTTTCTCTAATGTTGAAAAATTTAATCTCTTTGGTGGAAAAATTACGAATCTTATCCAATCGATTAACATATATCTTTAAAAGCAGCCTATAAACTGTTAGTTTTGCCAGCTTAAAAAAGAAGAAAATCTAAATATTCTCCACAAAATGTAAAAATAAATATTTAACTGAGCTATAGCTTAGTTATTTAGTTTAATAATTGCTATAAAATATATTAAATATAATTATGTCATATTGTTAAATTAAAATTCAGTATTTTAAAGTTCAATGCCAACTTAATTTATTACCGACTGAAAATGGTTTCTTTAATCTAATAGTATAGTCTTTAGATAAACAAAGATTAAAGTCTGTTGATTGTACTCAAAATTCAGCAAGATTATATTGGTTTAAACTTTAAAGTAATGTCTGAATTCTTGGCATAGATAGCATTTATAAAATTTTTAAGAAACGAGACATACACACATATATATGTATGTGTGTACATAAACACAACTACAATATGTTGTAGCATCAACATGGGCTTTTGTATGCTACTTTCTTTGGCCCCGCATAAACATTTGAATTTTGGGTCAGTGACGTTGCCAACATCGTCGTCGTCGTCGTCGCCATCGCCATCGTCGTCGGCGTCGTCATCGTCATCGTGTCTCATGTTTATGTATGTGACACATACACACTCACACTCGCACAGTTGAAGAAATGGCAGCAGAGGCAGCAACAGGCGGCGCCTTTGGCTCTCTCCAAACAGCTGTCGCCATTCACGGTACAAATATTGACCTAATTTGCACCTGTTTACAAATTCATTTGACTCGCTCCCTGCGCTCGTGTGTGTATTCGTGTGTGTGTGTGCGTGTGTGTGTGTGTGTAAGCCCTCAGAGCAAATACATATGTATATCCTGTGACACCCAGTGGGGCTTGGACTTTGCGTTTTTGGCGCATGATTTATGCAGCAAGGCGAAGCAATGCGAATAGCGCTCAGAAAAGGAAAAAAAAAAGAGCTAACAGCTTTTAAGTGGGTCAAAACATGTCCATGTTCCAGTCGCCACACACCTGCACTCTCTCCCTCTCTTAACCACAGGTTACTCTGGCGAATTGGAGGGTTCTAGGATTGGCGCGTTAACGGGTCAATTTTGCACACATTCACTGAGAGAAAAAAGCAGCTACTGAAATAAAGTATTTGCGATTCCTTAAATTCGTATTTGAACTATTCGAATTTATCATAACAATTTCTTTCACTCAATTACACATATTCGTGAATCAAGTAAATCTTTAGACTTACGAGAAATGTGTTCAAAAATTCTAAATCCCAATTGCAAATCTGCTATGAAAAGCATTTGAAATTACGATTATATATGTGATAAACTAATTTAACTTTTATTTTCTGACTTAAGAAATCGTGTTTGAAATAATATCGAGAAATCAAGCTTAAAATAGTATGGGGTTTAATGTACGAAATACTTGATTTTTCGCTCTGTGTTGTTGTTGGCAGTCTTTGTTGGCCAAATTTACATAATACAGCTGAGCCAAGGACTAAGCATATAATAGAAAAACCAAAATACATGCAGAAAATGCTTTCAATCATCTACTACAATCAGATGAACCCAAACAAGCATACACGCAATCGAATGTACTGCCTGAACGAGTTGAGAATTATATGTAGGCGAATTGCAAGTATGTATACGAGTGTAAGTATGAGTATGAACATGAGTATTCATGGATCAGCGAGTCGTGCACTCTAATGCATTCAAGTTACATCAAGTGTGAGATATTACGTTAAGCATATTCTGGCCAAAAGAAACTCCACACAATCAGACTAGAATATGAATGTGGGAGTGTAAGTGCATGTAAAAGCAAATTTGAAAGTGAAAGCAATCTGAAGGAGAGCTCCTTTGAACGCAATCGAATCCTGTGAATGGAGTCAATGTGGTTACAGCGATTTTCCGAGAATCTCGTATGATTGACAGTTTGTGGCAAGAGCTGCATATGAAAAAGGAATTGGTATTGATACCATTTTATTCCACTTACCCTTTATTCGTCCAGCGTCTGACGAAAGCACTCGAAAAAGACACACTCAAAACTTATAAAACATTCAGAATACAAGATTTCCAATTAGCTATTCAAGTCATTGTTACTTTAATATTATAGTGTGAATTCATTAAACACGCAAAAAAAGATCCTTCTAAAATTCAAGTTTAAAATTTTGGACTTTGCCTGCATTTTTTAGATATGTATTCACTCAGCATTAAAATCAAGAGATTGATTTTATTCCGAAATGCCGAGTTTTGTTGTTCCGTGTAGTTTTTTACTTAAATATCGTTATCTTCATAACTCTTTGGTTTTCAGACTGTGTATAATCTTATATATATAGTATAAGGTCTCTAACCCTACCATAAACTAAATAATATATTGTCGACGCCAAAAAAACAAACAAAAAATGAAAATACACAAATATCGATGCCCATTCCAAATGTCAAGCAAATGAAATTGGCCCAAAGCATTTAAGAAGCAACTATTGGGAGATATCTTAACTCATCAGTGTGTTTGTGTGTCCTATCTTAATGGTACGCAATCAAATTCACCAAGACATCAATGTCTGTGGTCTGTGGTGTGTGGCATGCGGCATGAAGCGTTGAATTAACTGACTCAAAGCACAAAATTGTCACAATAAATGCAGCATTTGTGGCGGCTGCTGCTTTAGGCTTAATTTAATGATTATGATAATGCTAACGATGATGATGATGATGATGATGATGATAATGATGATGATGCTACTGATTTGTGGTAATTAGTGCATTAATTTAAACACATTCTTAACGTGTTCCATTTCTGCCCGTGTTGGATTGTTTCAATCTGTTTCCTGCGCATTTATTTCATTGATTGATGTGTTTTTAATGATGGTGGCAGGCAGGCAGGCAGTCAGGTGGTAAAACTGGCCAAGCACCCACTTGTATCATTAGGGACACTCCCTCCCTTACTGCCCCCCTTGGCTACCTGCCACCAGTCATGAAACTGCCATCGAAGCAGCAGCTGTCGGAGAAGGTAAACAAATTGGCAACTCAGCGCGTCTCGATTGCAATAAACTAAATGAAAAATAAATAGCCAAGCGATAAATGTTAGAGTAGGAAATCTAAACGACTGAGATGGCAGGTGGCAGGTGACAAGGGATGGGGGACGGGGCGTGACAAGGGGCGTGTGTGTGTGTGTGTCTATGTGTGTGTGTGAGTGTGTCTGTGTTGGTTTGAGTAACTGCCACTGACGATGCCTCAGAAATTGACATAGCACTAAAGTTACGACGAGCAAACAAAATGGGCAACAGGCAAACAAACAAATGACAAGCAGCAATAACAACAACAAAATGAAGAAGAATAACAACAACGACAACCAGCAACCAACCAAAACAACAACAAGCAATAGTAATAGTAATAGTAACAACAGGAGAGAGACCAACACATGGGAATGTCGGTTGACAGTTGTTGTTTATGAGTCGCCTGCAAGTATGCTATGAAAAATATTGTAATCATAAACAATGTCAACGCAACAACAACAATAGTACCCAGAAAAAAAACTACAACAACTAGAAAAACAACTGGCAAATGTTAAAACTAATACTGAGAAAGCGCCACGGGAATTCTGTCAATTCGGTGAGACAGACGTTTCTGAATTGGGTTTGGGATTAGGATTGGAATTGAGTGTGGGTCTGGGTCTGGACTTTGGGATAGGACCTGCGATTCGGTCTGGCGATGTCAGCTTGGGCTTGCGGTCAAGCTGGCAACAAGGAGCAACATAAGCGCATAACAGTGAAGTTAACCCTGATACGATATGGACAATAAGTAAATACCCTTTTTCATATCAGGCGATATCAAGTCAAAGCTCCTTTGATTACTTTGTTTAACCTCAACTAAAAGATAAACAATCCATACAATAATAATGCTTATGTATAATTATGTATGTCACATTCTCTCTGACAAAGTTATCATGTCCTGATTTGTAAGAATGCAATTCGTCTCATTGTTTTAACTGTGTGGGACTGTCCGTAGAAATTTGTAATGATAGCAAAACACGTTCGTAGAGAGAGATGACAATAACGAGAGAAGGAGACAGATACTTGTTAACATTTGTTCATTGTAATTAACAAGTTTTTCAGCTGGATAAACATAATAAGGATGCCGCAAAGATGAAATAAAAACAAAAAATAGAAATTGTATAAAATGAACAGGTCGAAAAATTACAACAGTCTTTCTTGTTCTAAAATTAATACCAGGGACCGAAACTGTTATGAGGATTATAAAAAAAAGTTACTTTTAATAATTACTTAAAGACTTTTACTTTATAAATCATACTTAATAATTATTTTTGATTAAAAAAATTAAAATTATAAATAACTATTAAAATTGATTTTTATTATATAAATCAAAAATAATGATTAAATTTGATTTTTTTTCTTTTGATTTTTCTTATGTAAATTATATTATAAAATAATATATAATCTAATTATCATCTTCCTGATAACCCAATATACATGTGTTGAAAATGTTGAATGTTTATCTTGAGTATTAACAAAGATATTCGAAAAAGACTTTTGAAAACAATTTCAAATTATAAAAGTCTTTAAAGACTTCAATTCAAAAATAATGGTTATTTGAAACTTTTACTTTTTTTCCTCACAAATAAAAGTCTTTCGAGACTTTTATTTTTTTTAATCTCAAATATAAGTTTATTGACTGTTTGCAGAGATACTGTTTTTACAAACAATTTGATGTATTTTAAACAAAAATCGCATGGGTCCTTATATGTGATTTTTTGAGTTGAAATTTCGATCAATAACAGTTATTTTCAGTCCCTGATTAATACTCAATAACAAACAAATTTGACATATTTCGGATCCGATGTAATTTTAAATTTTAAGTTCGCATTCCAATTTGCAATTAAGCTAAACAATTGAAAATTGTTGTCATACCTTTTCACCTACAATATCTACAGGACATTAGAAACAGATTTTGACTTTAGAAGTTTCTAATCTTTGCACTTTCATAACTTTGGGAAAACAAGACTCAATTGATTTGTCACTTAAATGTTGATGTTAATTAAGAGTGCGAGACTAGGAAATACCTTGCACAATTTTGAATGTTCACAGAAAATGCTAACAAGCTGAATAGAAGACAAGGGGAGGATAATAATACTAGATAATTTTACTTGATTAGAGGAAAACAATTAATTAGAACGAAACTGGCACAAAGAGAGAAGGACATGAAGGGAATGAATTAAATGTCAATGGTCGCGTGTCAATTGCAGGATCTCAAAGTCAAGTCAACTCAAGTTGCCTTTGTCATTGTCATTACTGACTGATGCTGTTTTTTGTTTTGTTGTTGTTGCAACGAAACATTATAAATTCATGAATTTGAAGCCAGTGGCAAGGTCGAATCCGAGGCCGAGGCCAAAATGGGGGCTTTAATGGGCGGCTGCTGTTAATAACTGTCAGGGAAGACACCAGTACGAAGCATTCAAGCAATTTGCAAATGCCCCCAAAAGTATGTTGCGGAAATTGCTAAAAACTTTATTTAAAGCTGCGCAAATCAAACAATTGCTTATAGAACAGCCAAACACAATTTGGAATTTCATTTTTTGAATGTAAAAAAAAAGAGCGCCGTCAATTTATTTTAATTTTCCTATTGGCATAAATAAATTCCAAATGTATTTAATACATTTTTTTAAAACATTAATTTTAGCGATTCAGAATACTTTCTACTGTCTTTTCAAAATAAACTTTAGAATGTATATTAGGCTGTAGATGGTTGAATCCCAAAGACATAAGAAGTTATTGTTATGTTATGCAAATGTTTTTAAGAGGTGGAAGAAATTGTTTTATAATTTGAAGCATACTTGTATAAAGCAAGGCTACAAATGGATTCTGAGCCGTACCCGATCATGAACTTTTAGAAAGGGGTAAAGAATTATTACATAACATAATTTTTAATTTTTTTGAGCTATAATTTTTTTCTTGACGACTAAAAATGTTAAAAGTAATTATAAAATAATTATTTCAAGTTAGATTCATTATTCATTTTTAAATTATTTTATCCAATTATTTCTGAAATTAAATAAAAATATAAATTTTTTTTTGTTGCATCCAATCGTAGCAAGCTTCAAACACAAATAATCTCGTGTTATATTTATTTTAAAGTTCATGTTGATTTTTTCTACATATGTAGTTATTTTTATATATGCGTTAATTTTCATTTGCTTCTGTAGCTACAGCTATAGGATATCTGTTATTCGAGCAGACAGTTAAATTGTGCATTTGAAGTTGTTTTTACTTTTGTGCTCTTCCGCTTCACTTAGGAAATATATTCTTGCTTGAGCTGCAAATTAACATAAAACATTTATGGAAATGCCTAAGCAGTGTCGCATGTCTCCAAGTGCGAGTGTGTGTGTGTGCGTGTGTGTGTGTGTGTAGTTTCATAGATTTACATACAATTTGCATATGCTTTTGAGTGTGTGTTAGAGAACGCGATGTCAAGCATTCGACGCGTTTATCTGTGCGTATGCAAAAGTTTTCCAATTAAAAGTTTCGCTGTGTCGACACCGATGTCGCTCATCCAAAAGCTCGTGGTCCTGGTCGTGGCCCTGCTCCAGACTCCTAGGAGGCTCTTAGCTTAAGGATCTACTGAGAGAGGAGCGAGTGGAGTGAACTGGGGAGAATGAGCAGTCAAAGGGCGACAATTATGTCGTATAATGAGCTATAAACTGTGCAGCGGCTAAGCTTAAAAGGGAAGTTGCACAGTCTGTTAGATGAACAGGGCGAAAGGGGCGTGGCATCAAAAATATGCGCACCTAATGCTGCAAATGACGAGCAAAATTCTGTTGAGGACACATGCCGCTTGTCAGTTGTCGTCTGGTTGTTGTTTTTGTTGTGGTTGTTGTTGTTGTTGTGGTTGCTTAAGTGCGCAAACACTAAAAAAACACGCATACGCCAGGTAAGCCAAAGACAAAGCATGCTCCTGAATGCTTCTGGCTGCTGTTGCTTCTGTTGTCGTCTCCTTCTTGCCAAATGAGCCGTGAAACCTGCACGAGATACAAACAAACGTTGCAAGCGAACGACGCGTCGTACAGTGGGGCCATTGCTCAGTTTACTATGCAAAACTCGTAACTTTTGAACCAAATGAGATAATCTAATAATTTAAAAAGCATATGATAGATAACTCTTCAACTTATGAAATAAGTGCTTAAGAAAAGTGCCACGCCCCCTGGCCCCTGGGCTATCAAAGTTGAAGTTTGTGAAAAAATAAATTTTATGACGCGTCGTACAGTGGTTTGTTTTGTGAAAACAGCTGATAATATCTTATACAATTATTTTTATTTTAAATTATATATATAACATAAAAAATTTAGTCTTAATACTTCAACTCTGTATAAGAAAAGTTAAAAAAGAGCGAAATGTGGGAGCTTTTTAAACCTGATCCGATATATTATATCCCCCAAATATTTAAGGGCAAAGCTTAACTTTCGATTGCCGAGTATGGAAGCTCAAAAGAGCAGTAATTTAATTACTTATTTAAACTTAAAATTTAAAATTAATACCATGATTTTGTTAGTTTTAGTTAATTTGATTATTTTGGATTTTTTATGAGCCACTGTGCGTCGCGGGGGGCTTAAAGCAAGCAAAGAATTGGGTCTCGGGTCGGAGAACAGAGAGTGCGAGCAAACAATTAAACAATTGGCATAATCGTTGCTTTGACAGCTTTGACAGATTGTTGTTTATTGTTGGCCTTTGCCATTGATATTGGTATTGTTGTAGTTGTTGTAGTTGTTGTTGTTGTTGTTGTTGTCGATGGACTTTGACATTTTTGAAGTCGGTGGCAAACACCTACGCGTGCAGAACTTGAGCTGTCGAGATTCCAACGATGACATTTGTCGTCTAACAATTTCATAAACCAAGAAACGTATTTATATGCAGGCAGTCAGTTTGTCAGTTTGTCTGTTTGTGAATTTAAATTTGTCAGCTCGTCGGCTTCACTTGATGCTTGTGCGTCAATGGCAATGGCAATGGCGATTGCACGTTGCATGTCCTCTGCCACGTGCGTGTCTCCAATTGCATTGTCACCTTGCCGCATTGCCACTGTCACCGCCAGATCCGCATCCGCATCCACGAGGCAAGGCGGCGCCACTGTTGAGCCACTGAGCTGTCTAGGCACCACGCTGCTATGACGATCATTTGTTTGCCTGTCATTTGCCAGATGCGAGCGCAAAAAATACGAATGATGGACATCATTCAGGCGAGAGGGAGGAGGGAGGAGGATGAAGCGAGGGGAGGTCGCATGGTTACAGCTTTAAGCGCACAAATGATTCGTCTGAGCTGTCGCCATTAACATTGAATTCCCATTTACTATATACACATTCACCATTCACAGTCCCTTCCAGCAATCAAAATCAGAGCTTATGTGCCTCGTGCCACATTCGGTTGCATGAAGACAACATTAAATTGAAACAAATATTAAGTATTGTCAGAGGGAATGGAATAAATGACAATCAGTAATAAGATATTTAAAATATATATTTGCCAATTTTCTCCAAGTAAAAGATGCCAAAACAATTTAAAACTTGATATTTAATTCAGCTTAAAATTCAAACTGTCTTTAAAAGTTAAATTTGAAATTAACATAACTTTATTACAATAAAAAGCTTTTTAACACAGATAAAGAGGATTTGAAAGTAACAGAGGAGTAGAAAGAGAATGAAAAATTCGCCAGATTTCTTGGCCAATTGTTTGTTTTGCAATTGGATAATTAACCATCAATTAGGGCTAAAGCTTGATATCTTATTAGTACCCATATTATTGATGAATCTATACAGTTGTTCAAAAACAATTAAAAAACAACAAACATCAAATATGACTGAAGTGCACTTGTTTAAAGAAGTATCAAAGCCAATAAAGTTAATAATTCATCCGTTTTATGAATTATAATACAATCTGAAATATATTTTTTTGCATTAGCATTCAGCATTGACTTACTCGTACTGAGAATATACTCATAAAGAAAGAAAAGGGGAAAATTCCAACGGATTAAATATAGTTGCATACTTTTAGGGGCTCGCGTGGCTTAAAAACGTTAAACAATCATAACTTCCGTTAAATATGTGTACATCCGATCTTGAAAAATCTGTCTCAAATTGGAAAGTATTATGGAAAACTATAATATTCAATTTTGTTATGCAAATGTACTCATATCTGGATTCTACAATGTAAAATCGACACAATTGGTAGTAAAATGCTTGTTTTAAGTTAAGTAAGTAAGCTTGTTTAACTAATTCGACACGGATAAAAAAATCAAGCCTGAGAAGTTGAAGGCATCCGTACGTGCCATGAATGAAATTACAACACGCAACCAATTTAATTTTACAATAAAAAATTTTTTTTTTCAAATCAAAGTGCTTGTATTGGAAAAGGGGATTGAATTTTTGGACTTTCAGGAGATTCACAAAAGGCTCGAAATAAGAAAAGCTTAAATCAATTGAGTTACTGCTCCAAATCGAGCTGATTCCGTTGTTGGGTGTATTATAAACAGGGAAGTGACTATTAAATATGTACATTAGAGTGGGTCAATTTTATTCGATTTCAAGCGGTTGTCAAAATCGTAATCTACGATGAATGAGCGTGAAATATAGGAAATCGTATGAATAGCCAAAACTTATCAATTCTCTTTAAAAATCGGATTACAATTTTGACAACCGCTTGAAATCGAAAAATATTTATTTTTGCTCCATACAAATTGACCCACTTTAATGTAGATATACAAAAACGCAGTGTTTTTTAATATCCTTGTACACCGGTAATTAAGTTCGTATTTGCAGGGATATTGCTATAATCAGAGCTGCAACAGTTGGTTTAATCTACATTGGGCACAGCTGGGCGCAAAGCGCATTAAAAGTGCGTCAGAGTTGCGGCTAATTTTCATTTGCTTATGGAAGAAAGTGAGAGAGAGATGGAAGGAAAAGGGCATGGGAAAAGCATTTTCATTTCGACTTTGAGCGAAAAAGGGATCGGAGTTGGTATTGAAAGTGGATTTGGTATTGAAACTGAATGCGAAATGCGATGGGCAATAATATTGAATGAGTGCGAGTACGAGTAAAGTACCTGTTTCTGTGTGTGTGTGTGTGGGTATGTGTGTGTGTGTGTGTGTGTGTGCGTGTGTGTGTATGTTATTGTTGAGCCGAAGAATGTACAGGACAGCCGGACAGCAGGACAAACAAACTAATTTTCTATTGAATCACAAACAACAAACGCAAACCAAAAAGAGCATAAAGAAAACTGCGCATAAAAACTTATGACCATTGGGAATGGAGAGTGGGATATTGGAATTGGAGAGTGGGAATTGGGAGGAGGGAATGGGGAATGAGGGGGCGAGTACATGGCACAGAGAGGTCTGACAGCAAAGCCAAATTGAAAATAATATTAGTGGAAACTAACTCCGGCTCCAGAAGCCCAGCATCTGTGTGGATCCATTCATCGAGCGGTCACTTGAGATTGTTGCTAATTTAATTGGATTTATTTGCGATGTGGCCACAATTTATGACAAGGGCAACTTTGAGGCAGTGTGGGAAGAAAATCCTTTGGCATGGGCTCATCCAAATGGGCTAGTCCGGCAAATGGTGATACAGCGCCATAGCTTGGCAATTTTCTTAACTAAAAATGGGCTGGCAAATTGCACCAAACTAAGCATTATTAGATTGCCAATGTCTGAAACATTTACCAAAGTATTGGTATTTGTGTGTCATTTGAAGTGTCTGAGGAATCTAAGATGCTTATTTTAAGCTTACTTACAATAAACTGTATTGTTTATTAGAGAATCTTTGAACATAAAACATACGTATGACAAACAGTATAGATAATAAATTATACTACATAATAAATATTTCTGTGTCTTGACATTTTTTGTCTTCTTATGGACAAATAAATCATTTGTCAGGTTTTTAAGTTAAGCTTTGAAAATGATTGGACTTTAATAGATGTTAACTCATTTTAGCCATAAATTAGGTAAAATAGTTAAGAATCTGGTCGAATAAAAATAAACAACTTTAAAAATAAAGTTTTTTTACTCTTGGAAAACTGCAATAAAATAGTAAATTGTTGTTCACTTCTAGACAAATTCAATAAAATTATACAGGCCTGTTCCGGTTTTCATTTTCGGCAAGATTTTTGCGAAAATGAATTTCACTCACTTGTTTCGGATTTCACTTTCGGCAAGATTTTGCGAATTGAATCCACTTGTCATTGAGCTAGTGAGTTTGAATTCGAAAGTGATAAATCGATGATTTTGTGTATGCTTAGCATAAAATTAAAGTAAAAACAAAAGATTTATAAAATAATCTAATGTTTTAGGAATAATGCAACATCATCAGATAAACAAAAAGTAATTTATTTGATTTTTAAATAATTTTTATTTCATCATACCTCAAAATTGATAAGACTCTAACCTAACATTTTTGACGGATTTGCCCAAATTGTTCTAATTTCCGCAAGAATTTGTGAAAATGAATGGGAAGTTTATTGGGACTGCCCTTGTATGTGAAGAAAAAGTAGTAAATATTTTGGTACAAATTTTAAACCACAATTAAAGTGCTTTTAAGCATTGCGTAAAATTTGCGTTTTTTATTTAATGCAAAAAAAGCAGATTTCTTTTTGTAAACAAACACTGTGCAACGATTGCCAACTCTGCAAAAATACATTTCTCAACACTGAAATCAACCCGCACTTTCAAAAATACAAAAGTTATAACGAAAGTAAGTTTTACCTTTGAAAAATGCTTCCACTTATTATTAAGTAAATAAATGAAGAATTAATTACACATTTTGACAGGCGGAAATTCTTTTGACGCAATTGTCTGATTCACTCGGAACATTTTCCAGCACTGTTCTGCTAAAAATTACTCAACATAATGTGGGAAGGAAGTTCGGAGGGTAATTCGCAGGAAATGTAAAGGAATTTTAAGGGAAATTCGGTCAAATCTTGCGGATTGAAATTCGCAAAAAAACAAGTGAAAACTGGAAAAAGCCCGATAAATTACTTATTTTAAAGATACCAAAAAGTACTAAACGATTAAAAAGATCTTATAAGAGATCTTTAGAGCTGAAATTGAGTGTAAGCCGTGCTCTTCAGTAATGCTTTTTTAATTCTGGGCTTTTACACTAAACCGACGTCTTTTTTACCAAAAAGTGTTGGTGACGGCAGCTTAAAGCGTTTATTTCAATGGAGTGACAGCAGCAGCTTCAATCGTGCAACTGAAGAGCAGTTTGAATGTGCTGGCAGCAGAAGGCGAGCCGAGTCTTTAACGAGTGACGAGGATGAGTGCAAGTACTTAAACCTCTTGTTTAAAGACTGGAATTCTTGAGTGTTTTTGGCCCACATAATCTGTAGTATAAATACGCCAATTGCTTGCCATTTTTATGTGTCACTGGCCTTTATGGTGTTGTTGGTTCCTTGGTGCCTTGAATCCTTGGTCGGATGGTTTGCTTGGTTGCTTGCTTGCTTTACTTCTTTACTTCGTTCCGTTTACTAAATGGAAAGGAAAGGAGAGAGTGCTTGGGCAACTCGTATTGCGGTCCGGCTGCAGTGTCCGGTTGGTGGGCAATCAATTAAATGTGCGGCACGCAATTTCCTCAATGTTGACGCAGGAACCTTCCTGGCCAACGACAATGCGGCGGTGCCTCATTAGAGCTGGAGCTTTCTTTAGTTAGGTGCCGAAGGAGGCAAAAGGCAAGGCATTTGCGACCAACACGTAACAGCAACGTGACAAACTTTGCAAAACCAACAACGACAACAGCTAAGGCAACATTAAAAGCATAAACGACGACAACAACAACAACAAGAATCTTGTAGCAATTTGGAGGCAAGCGAGCCAACAATTTAATAGAATTTAAGCAGCTTTTAAGACGCATGAGGCGAGTGAGGGTAGCTGAGGGGAGGGGGGAAGCGGCCGACATAAATCTGCCAAGCGGAGAGAAATGCTCATAAAATATCAACAACAACAACAACAGCAACAACATCGAGGCAAGCAGGTAAATGCTGCAGCGATAAAATATAAAAAACGCGATAAAGTCATTCAAAGTGTTTTAAGCGTTATGACTGGCAGAGGGCAGGGGGGACAGAGGGGAAGCTTATACTCAGTTAAAGCGTCTGAGTAACTAACAGACACTTGACGGGTTCGCTGACATTGGTGGCAAACAACATACAAATTTTCCATACACTCGATTATTGTGTGTGCGCCAAAAACGGAACACAAAAAACAAACTGAAACAATAACGACGACGACAACGAAAACGAAAACGGCGACGAAATCGAAAACGAAAACGCAGGTGAGCAACAAAGGTGAAGAGGCTGACGTCGTGTCGTGTCAGGTGCCAGGTGCCAGGATGATGATGAAGATGATGGCCAGATGCATGGCTCCAGTTGTCAAATTAATACTTGTACCTGTATTTGATAAGCCAAGTTAATGGCCATTAATGGGCTTCTTGAGATCATGATTTGCATGTTAATAATTTGCGAATGTGCTGTAATTCACATTCAATAACAATCAATTAAATTCCAAATAATGGGTGCGTATTTTGAGTAGAAAAGTCTTAGGTAATAATAAATCAGCAGCATGTCAGCAATTAATATGTACAACACTACAAATTCCTATTATAGAGCTTTGAAAGAAAATACAACTATTTATTAGCTTCATTATATTTACGTATTAATATGAATCAGTCGCATCAAAACTCTGGGTTGCATTAGACTCTTACCCACGAAAAAGTTTTTGATCAATGAATAAATATTTCTTTCAGTTTTTAGCTAAGTTTAGCCAATTTTTAATTGATCTTGTATCGTAAATTCCAGCTTAGTAAAAATAAAACATATTTTTAACTAATTTGGAAGGCTATACATACATATATCGACTAAAAGAATTTGTCAAAAGGCTTGTCAAAGAGTCAAAGAAATTATTATAATTTATCTGGGTTTATGAAATTCGATAAAAATGACCAGGAAATTAAAAATAAAAGTTATGATTTTTCAAAAAATAAAAAAATTATTTGGATAAATGAAAAGTAGATTCATTTTCTTCAAATAATTTTTTTTATTTTTCATTTTTTTTAGAAAGGTTTATTTATTATTATTGTTATAAAGTCATACAAATTGAATATAAAAATCTATTGTGTGCCAATATATTGAAAATGTACAACTGTCATAAGATTTTTATAGCACCGGGAAGAATAATCTCTATTTCTGATGTCAGTTGAGTCCAGTGTCATTTGAGCATATTTTTATCTGAGATCTTTCTCTCTCTCAATCTCTCTCTGTCTGTCTGTCTGCTTCCCGCTCTCAGGGTTGTCATTGTATGGCTGTCGCAACAAATTGCCGCAATACTGGTACATATTAAATATTTAGCAAAGCGAGAGATGCAATTTTATTATCAGTTCTCATCTCGTACCCCACACTCACACTCACACACACACATGCACACAGGTGTAAGTGTGTGAGTGTGTCTCACACCCGCGTCAATCACAGCAGCCGACGCCGACGATCTTATCGCTTATCTTTCAACAGTCAACAAACGCTTCACGTCTGACAATGTCAAGTCTTTTTTGTTGTTGCTTTTGTTCTATTTGTTGTTATTGTTTTATACAGTTTTTTTCTTCTGTTTTTTGGTCATGGGTGCTGATAAGGTCGCCATACGCCAGCGCCATTGCCCCAGTGTCACACGCGAGACATCAGGCGATGTCAGACATCCGTCAAATCATCTCATCTTTCAACTGGCTGATGTGGCGTATACTTAACGCCAGCCTAAATGCATTTCTAGTACTCTTACTTCGTCCCCAAATGCACCTACTCGCAATTTACCTGCTGCTGATCGAATCGCGTCCTTGCACAATACTATCTATCTGTCAGTCTGTCGGTCTGTCTGTCAGTCTGTACGAATATTCCTGGCTGGCAGCTTGTCAGAGTGTCAAATCTAAGTGCAGCTCAAATTTCATATGCCATTATGGTGCGCTGTCAAGGGTTTCCCATTTGGGGAGACAGCAACCATCAAATCCATTTGGCATTCGATTCATGTTCATGCAAATGGCATTACATTACAAATAATAAATGCAATGGCCCACAAACACTCTGATACACTCAAACTGTCTGTGCTTCTCTCTGATAATTGAAAGCAACGCGTGTCCAGCTTTTCATTAACTCATAAATGCACTTCAAGCACCGGTAAAACAAAAAAGTCAACAACAAAAAAAACATTGTAAACAATGTAATCAACAAACATGTATCAATTGATAACAGAATGCATTAGAGGACCCCGTGTACAAAACGACAACAACAAAATGAAAACAAAACAATAGCAAACAGTAGCAATTGTTAATTCAACTTGACACACAGCAGAAATCCAGACCGAAAAAACTATTAAACGAATTTTGATGGGCAACTGCAAAAAAAAACCAAGCGAAACGAAATCACAAAAGCACTTCAGTCATGTCAAGTGGGCGTGGCAGCAGCCTGAGGACCGGCAAACCACAGAAAACACAGAAAATGGAATAATGGAAGAAGGGAAGTAGATAAATGCATAACAAGGGAAGAATCAAAGATGATGGGCTGCCCCCAATATGTTGCCAACGCGCAAAAAGAGGGCACTCAAAATAGCTCGTGTCAACTGTTTGTTAACTGCCAGATACCCTGTAATACTGACAATGTATAATCAACAAAGGTTTGGCCAATAAAAGCCACTATTTTAAATTATTTGAAAATATGTTAAGCTTAAATTAATCGTAAATAAAACTATATTTTACCATTTTACAAAACAAGCAAAAATATTCCAGACATAATATTGCAATATTGTTATAAATTTGATAAATATATACATATATAAATATAAAAATATCAGGAAATAGAAATACCTTAGAGAAACAAACAACATGTGTGTCCAAATTTTATATCATTTTATATATTCAGTATTTCATTTCCTCTTGGTGTAAAATTCTTCAAGAATCGTATATAAAAAAGAATAAAGAAACTAAGACACAACTTTTGTATGTAAAGAAATACAAATGTTGTATCTTATTTAAAAAAATATATGCATCATAGATTATATATATCATTTAAATCACTAATATGTAATCATAGAAAAATCGTAATCTTAGCGTTTATAGGAATAATAGTTAGAAAATTTGATTTGATGGAGATCAAGTACTATTTATAAATGACATGCGTAATATTATATATAATGGCTTTTATGCCAAGCTAATGGTTTCCCAAAAAATGCTCATTGCGTATGGTCTATCAGAACCTATATACCCCACAGGCTTCGTTTAGTTCGTCTAAGCGCGTTGATGGAATTGCATTTTGCAGCAACAATTTATTCGTGTGAGATAGCGCGAAAAAAGAAATGAGCATGTGGGTGTGCATGCATAACGTATATGAGTTGCTGTGTGTGTGTGTGTGCTGTGGTGTTGTGTAGCATGGAGGGTGTGTGTAATCCTTTGCGCGCTATCCAATGGAGCGCGAATAGCGGAAGTACGGTTGACGTGAGCGGAAGTGCTGTTACCTGTTACCTATTACCTGTTACCAGCTCTGGGTCTATGTGCTTGTATCTGTGTCGGTGTCGCTCAGTTTGTCAGTCCGTCAGCTAGTCAATCTCATAAATCACCCTCACTCGCGGAAAACTCATTAGCAACTTTTGCCATCAACAATTTTCCGTTGCATAATTTTAAGCGCATTTCTCGTTCATCTTAATCCCCAGTCTTATAAAAGAAACGTGCTCACGTTGCGCTTATCTAAGCATCAAACTCAGATGAATCTTCAAACCCAAACATCATATAATTTTTATCATTTATTGCCCATTATTGTCGTGTTTAGTAGCTGTTGAGCAGTAAAAATGACGGCATTCAACTAATTGAGCAGCCAAAAAAAAGTTGTTTTCGTCTTTTTCTTTCAACTAGTTCCCAAAATAAACATTATCTATGTTTGCTATATGTGAGGCCAATTGGTCTGTCTTTTATTTAAGTTTGAGACTTTCAACTGATGTACTAAATTATACTATTCAAAGATTTTCGAAAGAAAGTATTCACTGTACTGAAATAACAGGTTTGATTAAAATCAGACTACTATTTATCCTTCTGTCGTTGAATAATGTAATGAGAATGTTATTTGTACTAAGAGTTTTCATTTATGAATATTAGATGGTCTTAAGCACTTATCCTATCTGAGATTGCCATTTGTTAGGATTCACTTTGTCAGAGATTTGTGTCCTTTTGACTGCCATTGTGGCTGTCATTGTCCTGGCATTGTCTCTAGGTCTATGACATTGCTCTTGTTTTACACACCAACAGAGACTCACACACACACACACTCACACACGCACACAATCACACAGACAAACGGAGAGACAGAACTGGCAGCTCATTATCCTTGACAGTGTGCAGCAATGCTTTAAAATTGATTTTCCGCTTTATTTTCCTTTGGATTATTATAATTTTGCTTATTACTTATACATACATATATGTGTATATGTACATATATGCTCATGTGTGTCTACTGTATGTATGTTTTGTGTGATTGCTTGTCAGTGTACGTTCATAATTTTTCTTTATTGTGTTAACGTCTGTGTCATGCAACGCTTTGTTAGTATTTGTATTAGTACCTGGCTGAATGTTTATTGACTTGACAGTGGCCTCTATACAGTGAGTCAGGCAATTGTTTTTACAAATTAAAAAGTTCACCGTTTTTGTTTTTTACCAACAAACAAAATTGTTATACCCCATGTCTATAAGTTTTTAAGTTTTCTAACTATAAGAAACTACAATACAAATTATTTATTTATCATCAACTAAAAACAGTCGACAAAATAAAAAACTTTAAAATTAGCTACATTATAAAATAAGCAACTAAAATCAGACATAAATCTGAATTTACAATTGTATAGTCTGGTAAAAGTATTGATAAAAATTGAAACAAATAATCCAACACTTGTTGCAAGAATTGGAAAAACTCAGATAAATCCAATCATATCACATAATATTAGTATTATTATTAAGTGTATTATTACTATTAAATTAAAAAGTTAAAATAAAAAGCCATGATTTATTTATTTGGTCAAAACAATTACTTGAGTACCTGTGTAAATAAAATATATGTAGTATACGAGTAGTGTACCTGTTAGCATGTGGAGGCAACTGGGGGCCAACTGTTGGCACCGAGATGTCCTTTCATTTGGCATGCAAGCGCCGTCGTCCTGAATGTCCTCGACAGTGTTGCCGTGCGACAATCGTTGGATTTTTAGCTTACTTGCTATGTCGGTGTGTATGTCTTTGTGTGTGTGTGTGTGTGTGTGTGTATGTGTGTCTGGTATATCTGTGTGAGCCGCTTGTCTTTTGACTTGATTACATTTCATTTTATAATACATTTTTGCCTCTGCATCCACATTTTCCTCGATTCCTCGATTTCCCCGCCTTTTTCCCGCCCGATTCCCGGCTGCCATCATTACGTCGTACTATTATATTGTACCGTTAGCATTGCTCCTGCTGCTGCCATTCGGCGCTTTCATTCTTCTCTTCTGCATTGTTGGTATTCCCTCTGTTCTTGACATTCCTCTTGTTGTTGTACATTTCGCCATTCCAACTGCTTTCGTTTTGGAATTTTCCCTTTCTTTTTTTTTTTTTATTTTTTTTTTTTTTCTTATTGTTGATGGCCATCTTTGTGCATTTCCAATGTGACACGCCCCCTTTTTTGTACAAACGCCCACGTTTTACACGTACTTGACCCAGTCTTGGGATCCTCAGGTTCATGTTTATTTCATGTTTAGGTCAATCGCTTGCCTCAATTTATGGCCTTAAAGCGGCTGCTGTTTTATCTTTCGTTCTGCGGCCTTTTCTCTGAATTTCTTTTTGTCCGTTTAATGCATTTCCGTTTTGATTGCTTCCAACACGTTGTCAATTTGTCAATGGCCGGCCACGGCACGTATGGTATGGTGGGTGTCCAGGCTTCAATTACAACAATTTAAATCGGAATAGTTCAGTGCCGGACTCTGACATACCCGTTAGTCTACTTAAATATATGTATATTAATAGTATCTATGCATTTAAACTGCAACAGTTCAAAAGTACTGCATACATTAAGGCGCTTTTCTTTGCTTCACAACTTAAAACGGCTACAACTATTATTATTTTTATCCGATCTTGAAAAGATTTAGTGGTACAACTGATAATAATAATTCGGAATGTTCTCTTACAACCACTGTGAAGTCAATGGTTATAAAAAGCGAAAAACAGCTAAGCTTCTGAAACAAGAAGTTAATAGCAAGCAAAAACACAAAAATTAGTGATATTTTAATATCAAGATGGTTTTTATCCAATTTTTAAGAATTTTAAAGGTTTTTTCTTACAACAAAAAAGTGTTTTGCTTGAACAATACGTTAAAAACAAACATATTTTTAGCCGTGAAGAAATGTGATTACCAAATTTGGTTCGTCTAGCTCTTTGGCAAACGAATGCAATATACCCTTGTAATCTACAACTAAATAGGTATAGAAGTTTTACTGCCACTTGTCCACTTGAGGCTTCAGTTGCCAGCAGCCACAGTCGAATGTCTCTGTGTGTATGTAAGCGTGTGTGTGTGTGTGTTTTACCCGTGTGCCTAGCATATGTATGTTTGTATGCATGCATAAGCGAGCATATTCATTAAAAATGTAAGCACTTATTTACACTTTGGGCGTCATTGTGACGCACTTAGAGCAGAATGCCAACGACGCGACGCCAGCAACTGCGGCAGCTGACACGGCCATTGCCTTTGACCTGTGCCCCTTGTTGGTGTGACCACAGCATTGAGTGTGTGGCCTCCAGCGAGGACACAGCCAACAACCAACAGCAGCAATAGCAATGGCAACGACAATACCAATAGCAATTGCAATTGCAACGACAACAGCAGCGCACACACTTCATTGTCCTTTGTGCTTGGACTGTCCTTGCATTTGCAGTCTAGGCGCCAAAGCAACCGCACTGACCACAAGGTCCTCTTCCTTCTTCCCTTGGCCCTAGCCCTAGCCCTGGTCTACAGTCTACACTCGATTTACTCCACACTCTGCCACTCTGTCATCTGGTCAGCTAATCATATTTGTGGGGCTGCACTGGACTGTTCAGTGGCTCAGAGCTTACATTATTTTGGGCAATTGCTTTGCACTATTGACGTGTCGGTTGCTTTGAACTATGTTGACTTTGTAAGTCAATCAAGTTGATAGTCTTGATTTGAAGCGAGTACTTATATCAATTTCAGTTTCTAAATTTCAATTTCACTCGTTTCTATTTTTAAAATAACATCGCTCTTACTCGCTACTTTAAATTGTAGTTACTCGCTGCCTTAATTTATTGTTCTCAATCGCTTTTCAAGTTTATATTTTCATTTCACTTTCTACTCGTCATTTGTCATATTTACAAGACGCTGGTACTCGTTTAATTTAGCTTGCTGAACAAACTCTACACAGAAAAAAAATGCGGGATATTTAGCCCGAATTCAATCCGAAACGATGTCAGAAGTGGGGTTATCTCGGATTTTCTTAAACCAAGTATGAAATACTTGATTTTTTCAATCCCGAATTCAATCCTGAAATTCTTAAATTCAGGCTAAAAAATTGTTATTAATTATAATGTTTTACGTTACATTTAAACTTTTTTTCTTAATTTTTTTTTAAGATTTTTTTTGATAGATATTTTAAAAAAAAATAATTTTTTTCTTAACTTTTTTTTTATTTATTTGTTGTTTTATTGATGGGTGGAATCGCGCTCAGCAAATGTGTATTTTCCCATTTTAATTCCGATACAGGCTTGATTATTCAGCTTAATCCTGAATACATACTTAAAAAATGCGAGCTTAAATTAAGTATTTTATACTTTTTCTGTGTAAGTTCTCGCTCTTTTAGTTTTACCATCAATACCTCTTTTCACTAAAAAAAATTACTAACTCGTTACATTCAATTTACTACAGTGGAAGTTTATCGATGTACTTTTCTTGGAAAGTCGTTTCCTTGTACAAGTCTCATAGTATTGAATTTATCCTAAGAATTCTACTCGCATGCAATAATATAACAAATTGACTCACAGAAGATAAAAGAGAGATTGAAAGTTTCTTTGGCTGTTAACTCTGAATCTTTAATTATTATTATTATTTGTTAATATCGACTTTTTAATATCATTATTTTGTTTGGCACTCGAAACTTTTCTGTACGCTGGATCATTTCTGCCTAATCACTCGCTGTTCACAGCGTGAATCATGAATTTGCCTATTTAGTTATCGTGTTTCTTTAACGATTATATCGTATTTCGACTTTCACAACGCTCTTTTCTGCCTCCTACTCCATTGAGGTCTCTGCTTTATTTGCGCTTATATTTTTGGCATTCCGATAAGTTCTTTGTGGATGTTTTTTTTTTTTCTTGGCTCTTATTTAATATATAAATCTTCTTAGCCCGTTGCCAAACTTATGACGACTGCTCGTCTACTGCGTAGCCCCCGTTTTATTCCGACATTCTAGCTATTTTTTTTTTTTTTGGCGGTCGCTTTAATCAACTGAATGCATTTATAAAATTTGCTTCAACTTAATTTCCGTTCTGAATTCCGCGCTACAACTGAAACCCAGCGATGTATATATAAATGATTATTTATTTAAACATAATTTATTTATATATTTATAATAGTTTGTAGGATATTTATAGACTTTTTTATTGAAAATTGCATTGTGCAAACTTCAAAATTCAAGAATTTGCGGAATACAAAGGAAAAGTATGCAAATGTTAAATGCCTGTTGACTGGTCAAGATTTGCTGTTATCTAATAATATTGTTAATATCATACTTTTTGTTGTTGTACTGTTGTTTGTTGTTGTCTAATGGCCGTAAACAACAATGAGATGACACAATGCAACGAAGCAGACAAAAATCGACGCATTTAGTACAATTAATTGCACTATGAAAATTCCATAATGCAACAACAGCAGGCGAATCATCATTAACAACAGCGCCAGCAGATCAATTAGACACAACACCAACAACAACAATGACAATAACAACAACAGCGACAACAGCAACAACAATGGGCAAATTTTACACGTGTCTTATAATATGATGGGGTTGTTCAGAGGGGTCAACTGCGAGACTGATACTGACTGACTGAAACTGAGCTTTTAGTAAAAAACTGAAACATGAATACGCGAACTTACACTCAGACTCACACTCACACTCATTATTGTATACAACAGTGTATACAACTAAAAATGAATAAGTAAATATACTCACACTCTTCTAATTGATAGTTGATAGTTCGCTCTCTATCATTAGGTAATGTCGGGGAAATTTTTAGTTTAATTTTTAAACTCAATTACAATTTTCCACAAGACTTAAATTGCTATAAATAAATAATAATAAATACAGATTATTCTGAGCAATTATTTTGGTTTTAAAAATTCGAAAGTAATTAAATTATATTTCAAATAAAAAGATGTTAATAAATTTCTATTACACATCGTTGAAAATATATTTTTAAAAATTAAATAATAAATTCGAAATGAATAGAAATCCAATCACAAATCATTATACGAACGAGTGCATTAAACCAAGCTGCAAATTAGTTCTGGAATCAGTTATTCAAACGAATTCAAATTGCATTCAGAGGGAGTTTGTAAGACAGACAGTGACAATCCTTTGAGCGGAAACTCAATTCAGATTTATTCACTTGGCAATGCGAGTGCATTCATTAGCATGTTGGGGGCAAGTTCAAGGTATTTCGAGTGCACTCACAGTGAGTACTGCCAAAAAAAAACCAAAAAAAAGAAAAAAAAAGTGAAAAGAAAATTCCAAGTGCTTAAGAAGCCGCCAAGCGCCGTTGGGCGGCGTCTTATCTTATCATTAACTGTTGAAATAACCAAGCGGCAAAAAAATTCTATAAATACAACAAAAAATGTTGCAGAGAGTGGTATGTGAGAATGAAAAGAGAGGAGAGAGAGGCAGGCAAGGGTGAGAAATATATATGTATGTCGTTAAACATAGAAATTGTGATCCTGTTGCTGTTGTTGCATTATTTAAAATGCTCGTCACTAACGAACGTTGGCTTAACTCTACTTGCTCTATCTCTCTCTCTCTCTTTATCTCTCTTTATCTCTCTCTCCCTCTGTCGTTGTTTGTCTGTCTCGCTTGGTTTTTGCTGCTATCTATTCCATCTATCTATCTATCTCACCTGCCTGTTCTTATCAGGCTACGCGATAAGCTGCCTAGTTTTGCACATTGTTGTTGCTGATGTTGTTGTTGTTGTCGTTGTTGTCGTTGTTGTTGCTGTCAGCTGTTTTTTATGCAGGCAACAACAACGACAGTGCAAAGCTGGCGACGGCATCGCCCATCGACATCGACGTTCCATTTGCCGTTGTTGTTGTTGTTGTTGTTGTTGTTGTTGTTGTTGTTGTTGTTGTTGTCGTTCGTTGTTGTTGTTATTGTTGTCGTCGGCGTTGTCGTTGTCGTTGTCGTCAGTTTCGGTACTGAAAATTCAAATCAGTTCCCGTCGCGTCAACGGCAACATCGAGAGTTTAAAACGTCGAGCGCGCTGGTTGAACCTTTTTTTATTTTGCTGTGTTATTGTTGTTGCTGTTGTTGTTATAGTTGTTGCCCAGTTTTCGTTTGTGCTTGTGTGTGTATATGTATTGTTGTCGCCGCTTTAAATTATAATAAATCAAATCAAAGCCAAGTAAAAGCCACAACAATTATTCGTCGCGTATTTTTGGCAACAATTTCTTAAATTTTCTACAGTTTTTTGACTTCGTTGTCGTTGTTGTTGTTGTTTTTTTGTAAATCAAATTTACAATGTTAAATTTCTAAACAGACGTTGTGACTCTGGTTCTTTTTTTTGCGTTTGAAATTTATTGAACCAAAAATGTTGCCCGCATATTTATGGCATGTTCTGGGTACGTACGAGAGAGCATTTAAAATTGAATACTATTGCCCCAGCACCACTGCACCACAGCACCACAGCAGCAGCACCGCCAGTTGCCGTTGCATTGTATATCAGTCGGCTGTACTTGAATTTTTAATAGCACTCGTCGATTTTTATGGAACAACTAAAATCGTGAATTTGTGTATTGAAATATAAATTAAAAAGAAGAAAAATAAAATATACGTGTATATACAATGTATTTAATGTGTACTGCATAAAGAACAAGAGAGAGGGAGGAGAAGAGTGTAGAAATAGACAGACAGAGAGAGAGAACGAGAGATAGAACGAGTAAAGGATTTAATATTCAAGCCGCAGTATGAAAAGCCAAACAACAACAAATGGAAGCCCAAAGCACCAAAATTGGAAAATGGAATTTGAAAAAAGCGGAGAGCGAAAAGCGAAAGCAAAAAGTGGCAAAGGTAGCATAGACAAAGATGGAATTAAATCTGCAATTGTTGCCAGGCAGCGAAATCTCAACAAACAAAAAAAAACAGTAGTGCAAAAAAATCCAAAAGTCTCGTCACAATTGCGAATTTGCTTTTATTTAAAATTTTTGAATGTGTTTGCGTGTGTGTGTGTTTGTGTATTAGTGTGTGTACAATTATTCGCGGTCAAAGTTTTAATGCAAATATTATTATTTGCTACAATTGCTATTTTTAGACAAGCTTATTAGCAGCCTCCAATGAAGCGCGCACCGAAAACTTGAATACGTATTTTTTTATGATTCAGTTAGCAACTTTTTAACGCATTATTTATATAAACACACACCCGCACAAATATGTGTGTGTGTGTGTGTGTGTGTGTGTGTGTGTGCTATGCCGGCCGCTTCAACGGGTCGTATACTTGATTTGATTAAGTTGAAGTTTCTACAGTGACGTTATTGCATTTTTGTTGCCTTTGATTTGTGTTCTGTTTTTGTTTGCTGGCTTCTGCTGCTGTGCGATAAGATTAGGCTGAAGACTGAAGTAATCAAATTTTTAAATCAAATCCAAATTGTCGCGTGACTTGCAACGCAATTTTCTTTTGATCAACTGTGTGTTTTTCAAGTGCTCACTTGACAATCACGCAGCGTATGCGCAATGTCGCATCACTTGTTGCTCTTGGAGACAGACAGAAAAAGAGATAGCGATAGCGACAGAGAAAGAGAGAGAGAGAGAGAGAGGGAGACAGTTGGTTAGACTGAACACTGACCCAGTTAACAAAATGGCAAATGTCGATGGCAAGTCCTCGACCGCGGCCTTGTCCTCATCGTCCTTTACGTTCGTTTCCTCGTTTCCACTTTGCTGCATACTTTGCGGCGCCATTTGCTCTCTCTTCCCACTCCCATTTCCCACTCACAGCATTCATTTGTATGTGTCTTTGTATTTGTACAAATATTTGCTTGGCATTTGCCTAGGCCATGACAAATTCTTAAGCGTTAACTAATCTTTGTCAATTTTCTTATTCTTGTTGTTTCTTGGCCATTGCAGTCGCGTCGTCAGTCGGTCAGCTTTACAGCCATGCCGCCGGGCGTTCTAGTCAACGATAGCCGGGCCAATTCCACCGATGACATACAAATCGCCCTGGCGCCCCACATCCAAACCTATCTAAGTCAAACCGGAAGGCGGCACTCCTGCTGCAGCGTCATGCTGCCGGTGGCATTTGAGCGTGCCGCCGCCAAGTCCTGGCTCGATCCCAAGTTCGATTCACCCGTCCTCGAGGAGCAGTTCCAGGCCAGCGTCTTTCCCCACATTCGCATGCGATACAGGTAAGTGCAGTACACGTATTCGCTTCGTCATTCCACACAAATGAGTGCGCGCTCAACTGAGTGCTTGATTTATTTAGTTTTGAATGCGCAATCAGCACAGCAACTAAATCCGAATGCTTGCAGCGCGTCAAAAATTGTGTCGAGTTGTGTACAATTAATTGAGCTTCAAGCTTTCAGTCAGAATAAATTGTTATAATTAAAAGTTTAATGCGCTTTCCCTGTAGCTGTGGCATGAAAATGCTGGCAGATGGGAAAGAGAATGACAAAGCGTACAGTTAGTCGTTAAGCTTTAAGCTTTATTGCACTTTTAAAGCTGCTTTCATATTAACGATTGTAAGAATTTAAGCATTAATGCACTTGCGTGAACAAACTCTTAGGCAAGAAAATGGAATGTTTAAATTTTTCAATAGTAAAATTTTTATTTTCAATTGACACAAAAATTCTGTCAAATTGTGCAAAATAAGATGATTTTAAAGCTTTCATAATAATTGTAGGAATTAAAGCTATAATGTTTTTTTATGGACATATTGAAAAACACGAAAATGAGGGGAGTATTGAATACAAGTTTTGAACTTAATGCCTTCAGCGGGATAAATTGTTATGCTTTAAGCTTTAATGAGCTTTAGTCTTGTGCTAGAAGTGAATAAGTATCAATAGCTTTCATATAAGAACGAATAACATAAAAGCTATGAATGACAACAAGGAATTGACGTAATGGACTTTTTCGTGAAATAAGTTTTATTAAATAATGTACTTTTTCTGTACTATGTAATTTTTAATGGAAATATTCATAAATCTCTTGAAAGTCATAGAAAATTTTAAAATCGTACACAGCTATTTAAACTTTCAGTTGAATAATGAGATTTAAAGGCTTTACTTTAAAATCTCTGTAGCTTCCAAAGCTATGATCTATAGGAATTGTGCAAAATTAATTGAGATTGTCTGTTGTATAAGACTCTGACTTGGAATCTTTATTGTCTGCGTCTTTATGCTGAATGTTCTTGTCATTTGACACTAAAAATGCTTTCAAGACACTTCGTTTCTAATTGAAGTGAACTAAATAATCGAAAATTATGAAAACTATTATGGATGACAACGGAAAAAACCTCTACCGAAAATCCCCAATTCCCAACGGGAACACATTTTATAGTGACATGCAGCAAGAGGTCGCAAGGAAATTCCAAAAAATAAAAAACCTGTAGGTAGAATATTATTTCCGCTTTCAATCTTTTTGTAGATGTTTGCTTAAATTTGTATTTAACTATTGAACATTTTGACAGCATTTCTTGCCAATTTCCAATCGAGCAATTCGATTAAAGCGTTTATTTTCTTTGACAATTAATCAAGCTTAAAATGAGCAGGTACTTTCATTTATAAGATAACTTTCAAAATAAAATAATCGAAATAAATATAAATTGTTGTAAGATCTGATTGTGCTTCAAGTTTTGATAACCTTTTGCTTAATGTGAGCCGAAAAAAAAGTTCTGTTGAATTCGACAAACAAGTCGCGAAATTGCCCCGTGCCCCTCACACCGCACACCGTATCCCACTCTCCGCCACAGCCACGCCCCGCCCCGCCCCGCTCCGCCAAATTCGTAGTCTTGCAGCAGATCCACAATATGCATAACCAGCTGCGAGTTCAACTTTCGCACGTGCATGCAATCAACGAGACGCCCAAAAGGGCAACCAATGAGGCAAGAGAGCGGCGGCGGCGGGATGGGGAGGGCAGAGGAGAGTGAGAGTGAGAGGTCATGCCACATGCCACGCGGCCTGGCTGTTTGCCTCGTTGGCCGTTTGGCTGGGTAAAAGTGGCAAATTAGTTGAGAACTGCGCAGGATGGCAAAATTGCTGCCATAAATGGCCGCTTGGCGTGCTTTGGACGAGCTAGTTGGTTGTTTTGTTGTTTGCTTGGTTTTGGGCCGGGATTGGGTTTGGCTCGGCTACCATTGCAGGTCAATGCCATTTGGCAAGGACCTGGCCAAGGGATGGGTACCAGAGTTGCAACACAAAAGCAAATCGATTGAAGCAGGCTCTCAGTACAAACTCGGTCAAATTTCAGAGATTATTTTCACATTTCTGAAAAAAAAAACAAAAAATAAATCAAGATAAAATCCAAAAAAAAAAAACCTCAATCTCATTTAATCATTGGGCATGTCTCTGATCCTTTTGGCCACATTCACGGTCATTGTCCTGCTGCGAACTTGGAGCGAAGGCATCGCCAGCCTGGACCACGTGCTCCTTGAGAATCTCTGGCTCTTTCTCCTCTTCCGTCTGCTCAATCGCCTGCGCTTTGTGGCCCGACTGCGCCGTCGCCTCCGGCACAGTCTCAATCTGCAGCAGCCGCGTCGCCTCGCTCTCGTTGCACTGAGTGTCATTGTGACTCTATTTTTTGGTTGCACCACCACGAAGCACGAGAGCCACCGCAGGATGCCCCTGAGGTCCTTCAGCTGGCTCGACCAGGAGCAGCTGATGCATCGCATCAAGTGTCAGATAATAGAACATAATTATTTTAATCGTCGCGCTCTGCCAGGTCTCAGCTGGAATGCCATGATGGACAGGACTCCAGTCCTGAAGTCAATCTGATTTGTGTAGACTGTGTTAACTGTTTGCTATATGGCAATAAACAAATTATTTTCGTCTTCGTCTTTTCGTAAATAGATTCAAGTCATTTTAATGATTAAACAGTTCTTGAGAGAGTTATTCACTTGTTTTTGGCACAACTTGCTAACTTATTTTCCAATTTGTTGTCTAACATCATTTTGACCTGGCACATATGTACATACATTATAAAAACTATTATATTTTAAGGAATTCCAGCATTTCATTCTTGCGCTTCCTGAAATTTCGTAGAGCTTTAAGTAAGCATATTATTTTGACAACATTTAAAGTTAAATTTACTCGTAACTTAAACCTACTTCATGTTCATTTTGGCATCAATGGAAAGCTCATTTCAATTCCGTTTGAATGATACAAAACTTTCCTTAACCCATTAAGTACCCATTGAAAATTTTGAATTTTAAAAAAAGTCAATTTTAAAACTTTTTTCCTCGATTTTTTTCAACAAATTTTTTGATGCAAATAAATTCTTCAAACAATTCAAATAGTGACTGCAGACAAAATTTTTCAAAAATCTCTTCGCTAGTATTTTTTACAATTTGTTGACTATTTAACCCCTTTTTCCTCCTTTTCATACTAAAAGTGCCTTTTTTGCTTTTTTCAAAAGTTTATAGTGTATATCTCAAATTTCTACTAACCATAATTATTGACTGCAACGATATGTTTGTTTCTGTGTGGTACGTTAGCTGGTTAGAGTTGCCGACCTGTAACATAATTAGAACTTTCAGTTTTGAAAAAAATTGGGTTCGATTCTGCCCCCCGTCAATTGTAGCCAAACATGCGTTTTTCAGTTCTATAGAATGAAATGCAAAAAAAAATACGTTCCGTCATAAATAAAAAAAGATATGTTTAAGAATTGCGAAAAAGATTCATGACATTTTTGGATGTTTTCAGAAACAAAACAATGTCAAGTATCCTGTATATTTCATACTTCTGTTTATCACAATTATTTCAAGTTCTTAATGCAGGCTTAACCAAACTTAAGCACAGACTAAGGTTCCTTTTCCTTCTCTTGTATAAAGTTAATCAGCTTAATTAGCTGAAGAGCGAAGTTATTCAATGCAATATTTTTAGCTCGATTTCTTGCGCTTTTCTCATCACTTTTCTCACAATGCAACGAACTACGAGATTTTCTGGATTTTCTGCCCTCAACTTTGTCCTGCACTGCACAATTTTTTAGTCGTTAATTTGACGAGTTTTGTGCGTTCACCTTCCGCCCGTTAAGTTCAGTTAAGTTTACCAGTTGCTCAGCTCTTGAGTGTCCCCTCCTCATTCCCAGAATTCGTCTATCTGGTGTGGCCACCTTGGCACCTGGTCTGGAGTGTCGCAATCTGTTTAATGAAAACCGCATCGCAATGTTGCAACCAACGGCAACGGCAACGGTGAATGAGTTCATCGCGTTAAAGTTTTCCCCCTTGCACTTTTGTCCTTCGGCCCTTAGTTGTCCCTATTAGTTACCCTTTCCCTAGATCATAGTCTTTTAAACGGGCCACGCTAATTAGTATAAATGTCCTGCCAGCCTGAGTTGTCTGCCCTCATAAAATGTGGCATAAACGGAGCAGTGGCTTCAAGGAAAGCTTGCCATCTCTTTGGAATTTACTGACCTACATTACACCAAGGATCGAATATTCCCCTTCAAGATTATTCAACAACACACAGAATTAAGGTTGATTTCGTGTTTTAATAAATAATTGAACTCGCCAGATTGTTATCACAATATTTTTCTGTGATAACCGCTCCCTGTTATTGCAGCAATTTGAATGAAACGGAAAATCTTAGATATAAGTTTTTTTCTGGAAACGGGACTATTAAGTTTTTATTATACAAAATATTTGAAACTTTTATATTTGATCTGAATTATAAGTAATGATGGAAAAATAACTAAAAATTTTAAATATTTTTTAAAAATCATATAAACTCATTTGTAAATATTTTAATTTTTATTGTTTTCAAAAATTACATATTTGAGTATTAGTGACGATTCGTTTAAATTAGCTATGAATCCAGTTAAATGTGTATCTATCAATGTATCTAGTTGTTTATATTTCTAAGGCCAGTTGGAGTCTCCCATACCTTACTAGGCAAATTAATCTAATTTTTTAATAATTAATCTAATCATTTATGACCACATGACTGTCACATAGCATAAGGAATATGGAAGATCATCTAATTAAGAGCGCAGAGACTTTATGTAAAGATCCGGTCAAGGAGATTATTAGTGTAACGGGTCACAACTAAAATTCTGGACAGATTTTGAGAGCCTGCAGCTTAGGCATGCTTTGTCGTATGACGATGGTATTTGGTAATAAAATCAACTATTGCATGATCTTTTCACCAAATAATTTCAAAAAATTATATGAACTATATTAGACTTCAAATTGCCTTTCAAACAGCAACAGCTGCGAAAACGTATTGTACGCTTTTACCAAGATCACAAAGAGCATGGAAAGACTTACACCTGTGCCCATTTTATGGCGGAGGGCGTGGCAAAAAGCACTTTATATTTAATTCTCAGCAGCTTGAATATAGAAAGGCAGTCTGGTTCGGGAAGAAAATCAACAATTATGACTACAAATAACATTTTAAAGCTAAAGACTGTTTTTAACAATAAAAATGGGATAAGCCAAGCTGAAGCGGCCCGAAAAATCGGATGCTCACAGCAACATATCTACAAAATATTAAAATCATTAAATATCAAAGCCAGAAAGAAGCAGCAGTCATCAGTTTGTACTGAGATGCAAATCCAGCTAGTAAGATCGCAATACAGGTGGTTGTGCAAAAATTACAAAAAAAAATCATTTATTCTTGGTAAACAAGAATATTAAATTTGTTTCCAAAGAAAAAAATTCCACACCAATTGAAGATTTTTTTGGTGAACTTTAAAGATTAGTGTATAAGAATGGCTGAAAGGCCAAAATTTAAGCAGTTGACACGTCGCATCCGAAAATCCCTCAAAGAAATTGACCCAAAGGGCGTACAACGTGCATTCTCGAGCGTCTGCACAAGACTGCGCATTGTGGCCGACAAAGCACCCTTTGATGAAGTACGTTAAATAAAATAAACTTATATTATTACTACCTTTATAAAAAAATTTAGCCCAATAAGTATTAGCCGAAAATATATTTTTGCTGGACTTTTGAAATTAGTCCAGAATTTTAGTTGTGACCCGTTAGTTACAAAAATGTTGAAGAAAAACATGCTCTTATTTTTTTCAGGGATTTAAGCCCTAACCGAAACCGTAACCCTAAACCGGTAAAAACCGATTGAAATTTAAAACCGTAACTGAAACCGTAACCGAAAAAAAATTTTTCATTTGACCGAAACTCCGTAAACCGAAATAACCGTTTAGTTACCGTTTTATTTATGAGGGTTAACTTCAGCTTTTCATACAGAAAAAAAAATTTTTTTTTAAAATGATTTTATTTATCTCATGTTTAATTTTGAATTTTTATTTGTGATATTCATAATCGAATTTTCATAGCACTAAATAAGCGAAAAAAAAAATTAAATTTGTTAAATGAAAGATTACATCAAACTGATGAATATGTGAAATTAATGTGTGAATGAAACATTAAGAAAGTAATGCCTTTTTAATTATTAGTATTATATTATTATTATAATTATATTTTCGCAAAAAAAATTTTTTTTGTGAACCGAAACATACTGTGATTTCAAATCCCTGATTTCTTTTGAATTACACCTCTGAATCCACTTAATATTGGCTGAAAAAAATTAGCCTAAATGTATGCAATAATTTTAAAAATAATTTTTATTTTAATTAACGGAGTAACGGACTCGACTTTAGCGATAACAATTGCCATAACTAACTATTTACGATCTTATTTCTTGAGTTCTTGAATGCAGACTAAATTCTCATTCCTTCATTTGCAGATTCACACTGTCGTACATTCTGCTGTGCTCGGTGGTGTGGTGCCTGTACTTTGTGATCGACGGCGGATCGGAGGACTTCTGGCGTCCCATATCGACGTCGTTCTCGATGATGTCGCTGGTCACCATAATGGCCATGTGCTTCACCCATTGGGATTTGTACAAGCAGCACAGGACGCTGACGTCGGCGCTGACCGCGCTGATCCTGTGCAGCGCCTCGTTGGCCTTCCTCACGTACACGGGCAGGGCGTTCAGTCCGCTGGGTCACTTTGCCATCTGCCTGGAGATCGTGCTGCTGATCTACACGGCTCTGCCCATGCCCCTCTGGCTGGGCGCGAGCATCGCCATCAGTTATTCCATAGCCTTTGAGCTCGTCTCTCACATGGTCATCGTGGTCAGTGCCGTTCACGGGGCAGCCCAAGCTGGTCCAAGTTCAGCAACGGGATCGGAAGGAGCGGCCAGTGCCGGGGGAGGCAGCGATCCGAGTCATAAGATACTCATGCTGCGAATCATGGCGCATCTGAGTGTCCATCTGGTTGGAGTCCATGTGCTGGTCATGAATCTGGTGCGCATGCGCGGCACCTTCATGAAGGTGGGCCAGAATCTCCTCGTGCGCCGTCAGCTGGAGATGGAGAAGCAGCTCAAGGAGAAGATGATCCACTCGGTGATGCCGCCCAAGGTCGCTGACATGCTCCTCAACGAGGGCGGCAGCGGCGGCGGTGGCAACGATTCCAACCACCAGCCACCGGAATCACATTACATGCGTCCGCGTGCCTCGCACGATGTCAAGTCCTTGTTCCGGCCATTCCACATGCACAGCATGGAGAACGTGAGCATTCTGTTCGCGGACATTGTCGGCTTCACCCGCATGTCGTCCACGAAGACGGCCGAGCAGCTCGTCGAGATCCTCAACGATCTGTTCGAGCGCTTCGACGATCTCTGCAGCCTCAGCGGCTGCGAGAAGATCTCCACCCTCGGCGACTGCTACTACTGCGTCTCCGGCTGCCCGGAGCCCCGCGCCGACCACGCCATCTGCTGCGTCGAAATGGGACTCGGCATGATCGACGCCATGCGCTGCTTCGACGCCCAGCGCCACGAGGGCGTCAAGATGCGCGTCGGCGTCCACACCGGCACCGTCCTCTGCGGCATCGTCGGCACCCGGCGCGTCAAGTTCGACGTGTGGAGCAACGACGTCAGCCTGGCCAACAAGTGAGTAGCAACCGGCAACCTTGCACATTTCAGCTTAAAATTCTTGATTTACAATGCATTTTTAGACCCCGTACTTTAAAAAAGTAAAGGGGTCTATTAACTTTGTCACAAAAAAAAATGTGCGTAACAGGCAGAAGGAGGCGTGGCAGACCCCATAAAGTATATATATTCTTAATCAGCATCAACAGCCGAGTCGATATAGCCATGTCCGTCTGTCCGTCTGTAAGAGCGCCTAGATCTCAGAGACTATAAGAGCTAGAGACTCCAAACTTGGTATGTAGGTTTGTCTATATTGCAAGCAGATCGAGTTTGTTTTAGATTTTGGATCGGACCACTATATCATATAGCTCCCATAGGAACAATCAGTTGAAAATCAGGTCTTAGTATGGAAAACTTTTTTGCTGTTTAAGATATTTTAACCAAACTGACAGAATATGCATAAAAGATGGTCCCATACATACTGACCAAATTTGATTGAAATCGAATTGCTATATCATATAGCTCCGATAGGGACGATCAGTCGAAAATCAAGTCTTTGTAGAAGTAAGTTTTAGTTAACTTGAGGTCAAGTAATGTCTATAAGACACCAACAAACAACAACACACAAAACACTTGCCAAAAATGCAAGGAGCATGGCTCGGTATACAGCTGTTTCAAGAGATGCCAATCTCTATCATCAGTACCGTTTGCTGACTTGACCAGCGATCTCAGCCTAATGTCACTTTTGAGAAACCAAAACCAGTTGTGAATTTTAGGTCTCAAAAGTGAAAAAATAGCTGTGAAGCTGATCTAGCCCTTTGTGTGTTGTTGTTGCCGTCGTTATTGTGCAAATGCCATCTTTGTATGAAAATCTTTTTTGTTGTTTGAGATAACTAAATTAAACTGACTGAAAATGCATATGGGACGGTCTTATACATACTGACCAAATTTGGTTGGAATCGAACTACTATATCATATAGCTCCCACAGGAACAATCTGTTAAAAATCAAGTCTTAGTATGGAAAACTTTTTTGCTGTTTGAGATATCTCAACCAAACTGACAGAATATGCATATGGCATGGTATTATACATCCTGATCAAACTTGGTTAACATCGAACCACTATATCATCTAGTTGCCATAGGAACAATTGATCGAAAATATAGATTTAGAATGCAATTTTTTTTATTTTCTTAAACGAATTCATAGTTTGGGAATGTTCTACGTTTTTTACGTTTTGATCGCACACTCGACTGTAGCCGACTGGAGCCCCTTTGTTGGGCGAAAATTACTTTTAGAACATATCTATATTACAATTTGTTGCGATTTATATTATTTTATTTTAAGAAGTGTTTGTACGGGGTCTCCGACAGTCGAGTACACTCAACTGTAGCACCGTCGACTAGTTTTTAAAAGAATTAGTAATATGTATGTAAAACATGAATATTTAACGCCGCTCGAGTTTGCTATATGATATAGTGGTCCGATTTCAACCAAATTTGATCTGGATATATATACTTTATAGGGTCGGAAATGCATCCTTCTCCCTGTTACATACATCACACAAATCTAATATACCCTTCTTGACCATTTTCAATGGGCACAGGGTATAAAAATAAACTGAAAACCAAATGTAGCATAAACACTAACAGATTTGAAAACTTATTGGAGCTAGAGCAACCAAATTTGGAGCACAGAATTCAAGAATCTACGACACTCACAGTTTTTGAAATAGACGGTTCTGTATGGGAGTCAAAGTCCGCTCTCTTTATTATCTATTATCCTACTTAATTGCAGCAAGATCGAATTAATTTAAGAGTAGAGTAGTTATGGCTGTTATAAGTTGTGAAGCAAACGCCTTAAAGTATGCAGCTAAACATGAAATTAACTTGTTCAATTTAAATACGTTTTTCGATATTCTTTGCCCAACAGAATGGAGTCATCGGGCAAGCCGGAGCAGGTGCACATCTCGGAGGAGACGTCGAATTTCCTGGGCGACGCCTACTACCTGGAGGAGGGCGAGGAGGTCTTTGGTGAGTAGAGGGAATACAACTTAAGCTCCTGTCTCTTCAACTCTCATCGATTGTTGGCAATCTCTGTCACTCTTTGTCTCACCCAGGTCATCGCACCTACTTCGTGGTGGGTCGTCGCCGGGACGTGTCGCGGGCCAACAGCTTGAGTCCCAGCATGGCGGCCACGGCGACTGGAGGCAGCTCCTTGTTGTTGCCCGGGGCACATGGCGCCTTCGCGTCGCTGTCGCAGAGTGCCACCAACATATCGGTGGTGCATCCGCATGTGCCGCCCGCATCGCCGGTGGGTCAGTTGTCCAACTCGCTGAAATCGTCGCCGGTGCTCTCGATGCGACCGCGTCTCACCTCGCTGAGCATGAAGCTGCGCAAGAAATCCCAAACGCACTCCGGGCACAGCCGGGACAGGGATCTGGAGCGGGGCATTCTGCATCCGGTGGCCCCTGGAATACCGCCGGTGATTGTGGTGCGCGAGAGACCCAAGATAATCATCACGACCAAGTCGCTGCCGGGCAGCCTCGACTCCGATGAGCAGCCGGTCACCGTTGTGGAGCATGAGACGCCGCCGCCACCGCCGGCAGCAGCAGCAGCAGCTGGAGCAGCTCAGCAGGAGACGCGCTCCAAGCTGAAGCTAAGGATGTGGAAGATGCCACGCTTCCTGAGGCTCACCGGTCGCAAGGACAAGGACAAGGAGAAGGATAGGGAGAAGGGCAATAGTGCCATGGCAGACAAGGAGCTGGGACGCAACCATTCGAATTCCCTGCCCGCGGCTGGTGACGAAACGTTGGCCTTCATTGAACCGACCTCGACGACTGCCCAGCTGGGCAACGGCTGTGGCTACCAACAGCTGCCCGTGCTCGTGGAGACGACGTGCAGCACGCGGCTGAGCAGCAACCAAATGCTGGACATACCCATGTCCCGACCCGTGCTCCATCATGCGGCCACCTTGACGGCGCTGTCCAGCAGCCTAATGCGCTCCCCGGATGGCAATGTTGGAGGAGGAGGATTGGGAGTGGGAGTGGGAGGACTGGCAGTGGGAGCAGGCGCAGGAGCTGGAGCTGGAACTGCCAGCAGCTGCTGTTCACCGGGTCAGTATTCCATGTACGACGACATCATCGATGTGCGCTCCTACATCAGCCAATCCCGCAGCGACATCTCGCCCTTCGGTCGCAGCGGCAGCTATCGCTCCCAGTGCGGTCGTCAGTCGGCGGGTCAAACCGTTGGCCCGCCCCTGGAGCAGGCCTCCCCCCTGCCCCGTCCGCGCGCCGCAACGCTCACAACCGGACCGAGCACCAGTGCCAATGCCAATGCCAATGCGAATCCCAATGCGAATCCCAATCCCTCTGCCAATGTCAATGCTCTTCCCAGTGGCGCCACCTGTTGTCTGTCGGCAGCTGGTCCCGTTTTGGGTCCCTCCTCGGGCTCGGGGGCAACGCACTCGCACTCGCGCAACTCGAGCATTTGGCCCGATGGCCTGAGCATCTGCCCGTCGGCCACGTCTCGCAAGGATTCGGGCATCAAGAGCAACTCGCGACGCAGCTCGATCCAGCAACAGATCTATGCCCTGAACCAGTCGGCAATCAGTCAGCACCGTGTATCCGGCTACTTTACCAGCTCCACGTCGAGCATCTCGAATCTGGGCGACGCTGGCGGATTACCCTTCCCGGGACTACAGGTGCCGCCGCCTCTGCCTCTGCCTCTGCCTCCGCCCCCGCCGGCGGTGCTGGCCCAACAGCAGGCGGCACAGCTGGTGGATCCTCTGGCCGCCTGTCTGCAGCAGCTGCGCAAGCAGTCCGATCTCCAGCTGATCCGCTGTGTGCGCGACAACGCGCGATCGCAGCGCAGTTACCTGGTGAAGCCGCCGCTGCGTCGCTTCAGCCTGTACTTCAAGTCGCGGCAGCTGGAGCGCGACTTCCGCTCCAAGGCGCATCGCTTTGGATCGGAGCACGAGACGGAGGGACCGCCCACGCTGGCCACGCCCCGCTACAACACGTACATCGATATATTCGTGGGCATTGCGGTGTACCTGTGCATCTCGGTGTCTTTGTTTTTAATGACCCAGAACACGGTGACGCCCAGCTTTCGGCTGTGGGTGACGCTCTTCTCCTGCTTCACGGCGATCCAGGTGTTCGCCCTGTTCCTCTTCACCCGCCAGATGTGTCGGCGGCACGGCACCCGGCTCCGCTCCAAGTCAGTGAGTGCCAGCGAGGCGGCGGCCAACAACAGTGTGGATGTGGATGTGGATGCAGCGACTCCCCAGCAGCTGCAACAACAACAGCAGCAACAGCAACAGTTTGAATCGTGTGCGGATCGGATCTTTGAGGCCATCTCCAGCTGGTATCCGTGGCACATCTGTCTGGCCGTGCTGATGGCCATGCCCGTGGTCCTCATCATTGCCAACTTCCTGCTGCTGGATCTCACCCAGCTGGAGGCCTTCGAGTATCACTACGGGTTCCTCATCTTCGTCTGCATCGTGCACTTTTGCAACTTTACGCAGCTCAACTGCTGGATGCGCAACATCCTCGCCTTCCTGGCCGCCCTCTGTTTCATCGGCATCGCCGTCTCCCAGCTCAGCGTTTACTCGCATCGCTCCGAGTCCGATCCCGATCCCGATCCCGATCCAGATGCCAACAGCAGCGCCGCCGCTTCGTATTTGTTTGAGGAGATCAAATGGTTCCACGACTACCACGTGGAGATCTACCTGGATCTGCTGTTGATTCTGGTGCTCGTCTGGCTGCTGAATCGCGAGTTCGAGATCGGCTATCGGCTGACCTTCTACGGCAACGCGGTGGCCAACCAGGACAAGGTGCGTGTCCAGAACATGAAGAACCAGGCGGACATGCTGCTCCACAACATCATACCGAAGCACGTGGCCGAGCATCTCAAGAACACGGCCAAGTACTCGGAGAATCACCACAATATCGCCATCATCTTCGCCTCCATCGTCAACTTCAACGAGATGTACGACGAGAGCTATCTGGGGGGCAAGGAGTTCCTCCGCGTGCTCAACGAACTGATCGGGGACTTTGATGAGCTGCTGTCGCATCCCAAATTCCGGGCGGTCGAGAAGATCAAGACGATTGGATCGACATTTATGGCGGCCAGCGGATTGGATCCGTCGCATCGGGGCACGGGGGATGAGCACATCCACACGCTGATGGAGTTTGCCATCGAGATGCAGCAGGTGGTCAACGAGTTCAACAAGGATCTGCTTGAGTTCAATCTCATCCTGCGCATCGGCATGAACATCGGCGACGTGACGGCGGGCGTGATTGGAACCAGCAAACTCTACTATGACATTTGGGGCGATGCGGTCAATGTCGCCTCGCGCATGGACAGCACGGGTCTGCCCAATCGCATCCAGGTGGGCAAGGACTGCCTGCCCTTCCTGGCCGCCGGCTATGAGTTCGAGCCGCGTGGCAGCGTCTATGTCAAGGGCAAGGATCACATGGAGGTCTTTCTCTACACCGGACGCCGGCCACAGCTGGAGGAGCAGCCGCTGTCCGAGCAGCTGCAGCAGGAGCTCAATGAATCCAAGGAGCCCACTGATCTGGCGGTTGAGGCAAAGGAGGAGCAACTGCAGCATCAATTAAATGGCATTAAACACATTGATGATGATCTGGAAGATGATCCCGAAAAAGAGGAGGAGGATGAGGACGACGAGGATGAGGAGGATGGCGACTTGCATTCGAGCGAAACAACAACGCTGTTCAAGTCACAGGAATCACTGCATGCCACACACGCCACAAATGGTGGCAGCCACTTTAATCCGGCGAACACAACGGACGCTTAGGGGAAGCAACAACAGCAGAAAAAAGAGGAGCTCGATTCTTGGCCGGAAGCACTTGAGAAATGGTTTCAAAATTGCATTTAATGACTGAACAACAACGCCAGGAAAAAGGTCAAGAATGCGAGGGGTGTCACAAGAGCAGGCAGTAAACGTGCGAGGGGTGTCACAAGAGTTCGAAGTGAAAAGCAGGTGGAGTGTGCAACAACTCCAAGTGAAGCCTCAGTTTAAAAAGTGGCAATGAGACAATGAAGAGAAGAAGCGTGACGAGTGGGAGAGTAATAGGAGGGGGGATAGGGGGTGGGGAGTGGGTGGGTACGTTAGCAAACGAAGTTAACCGTATAAATATTTGTGATATGTAACTAATGTTGAATATGTACGATAGATGTAAAGCGGGCAGGGGATGTTATTAGGGCTGAAGGCGTGTTGAGGTCATGTTGAATACACTGCATGCCATAAATATACATATGTGCATATGTATGTGCACACACTCTGGCCAACAATTATTCGTACACTTGTATCATTTAAAATTGAATAAACGAATATACTTGTTTTTTAGTTTTTTTTTCAAATTAAAACAAATTAAGGTGTATAAATCATTTCATTTGAATCCTTTTATCATTTTGCAAACGAAAACTGAGTGTACGAATAATTGCTGAGCTGACTGTTTGTATGTCTACTACTCTAATATGTGTATATACATAACATATGTATCTGCTTGCCACTAGCGTATTGAAGCACACGGATCGGGCAATCTGTACGATTAATATGTATTAGCCAGTTATTTAATGTAAACTAAAAAGAAAAACTAAAACTAACAAGAGACCGAGTTCCATATATGTACATATTATATATGTACATATGTGTATGTATGTATGTATGAGTGTTGTAACTAATTCTATATTTTATTCGTATGTATTCTATTTTTTTTCCCCCTATTTGTATTTGTAGTTTGTATTTTCAATTTAGCATAATTTATAACTGCAAATGTAATAATTTTAATAATATTAAGTAAACAAAATTACACACACTGAGCTATAGGAAATTTGTGGCTTTAAATGTATTAAATGTGTTTTACCTAGAACTAAGCAATATATAAGAGCTACCTATGTGTGTGGGTGTGTATGTGTGTAAGTGTGTGAGTGTGCGGGTGTGTTTGAGTGTGCATGTGTTTTTTTTAACTTTATAGCTGTAATTAAACTAGTTAATAAATGTTATCAATTTTTTGAATGTAACACTAGCAAAATGTTGTTTTTCTGTTGTTGCTGTTTTCATTTATGTTTCCATATGTTTTTAGTTTTCGCTGGCAACGATGATACAATTATTTCCACAAAGAGACAACCAAACGGAATTTTCGGATATATAGTACTGCATGTGTTGTTGTTGTTGTTATTATTATTATTATTATTATTATTATTATTATTATTATTATTATTATTATTATTATTATTATTATTAATAATAATGTTGATGTCGTTTGTCTGTACAGTATATTCATATACGTATAAAAACAAATAAACAATTGTAAGTAATGAGTTTCAAGATATTCGTGCGAGTACAAATACAAAAACAAATACATTTATTCTGCGGAACAATAAATTAATATTTGACCAGCCTAAAAGAATGCTATAGAAAATTAAAATCTGGCTTGCCTGCTGCTTGGACAACTTGCCCCATACAAAAAAAAAAAGAAACAAAAATCAAAATACAAATACAACAAATTCGTCAACACCTACACATCTAAATATATGTATAAATAAATATAAATGTTATGCTATAAAATCTGCTGTTACTGCAACTGGATCAACAACTATATTTCAATTTCCTGTGCTTTTCTCTCTAAGCAACCTGCAACAAAAAGGAAAAAGAAACCCGAAAGCAGATGAAACGCTGTAACCCATGGACCCTCTTGTATTTTTATATGTATACTTATATATATTACTATATATGTTTAAATGTGTCAACAACAAAAAAAAGAAAAGTATTTTCTACTAACTTATTGAATATACATATATATTGTACTACTCTACTGTACTAAACTACAATTTAAAATTAAAAAGAAAACCAACAAGATCTTTATATATGTTTCTACAAAGTATATGTATGTATGTATGCATTTTTTTGGCTCCTTTTCGAAACATCTAAATGTATATAATAAAAAAAAAAACCTGTATATTTTTATAGAACAAAATGCGACAACAATACATGTCAAAACCAACGAAAAAAATCAAATAAGAAAAAAGTAATAATAAGTAATAAATATGAAACTCGTTGCATCAATTGAAGCTGGATAAGGAAAGACACGAGTGTTCTTAAATACTCGTTTATGAAACTGTTTAAATGTTGATCAATGTTGATAGTGTTGTTGATGCTGCCGCCAACATTGTTGTCCAGATTTGGGAGCATTCAAAGATTACCCCATCATCGTGACAACATTCAGAGCAATCCAAGCACATCTGTTTTAGCCCAAAAAATATGAAACCCACAAAAAATTTAAGATTTATAGAAATGTTGTAGCGAAATTGTATTAAATGCGATATGTAAAGTCTATAAATAAACTGCTGCAGTGTCTATGTATGAACGTGTACTTTAAACCAACTATCCCAAACGACTTCGTCTTTCATTTCAACAATAGATCAAGACAACTTTAAATATTATAAATGTGTTAAGTAAGTATCCAAACATTACGAGATTATATCGTGATCGGTTATGACTGTTCGGCAGTCCGTTTTAGATTTGTTTCTTTGTTGAAATTAGATGTAGAATGACAAGAAATTAATATTATGAGAGATATATTATTTTATTTATTTTAGTATTTAATTAATTTTATAATAAAAGAGAAGGAAGCTACTTTTCAAACCTTTCTTCTTCCAAATTATTTATGTAAATCAATCCATGATTCAAAAAGAACTACAGTTGCAATTATTTCTTTGACGGAAATCTCAACTTAGGCTGTAATTGATTGATATTAACCTGATTCTGTTACGATTCTGTTGGAAATTACCAATTATCAGCTTACCCGTCGGCCCAAAAAATATTGACGCCTTAGATTGACTTGTATTATTAAACTACCCATTTTATTAGGTATCCCAAGATACCAATAGTAAAAAAAGAACGGAAAAACAATTAAGGTGAACGTTTTTAAAGCCCTTTAATTTTATCTAGCTGAGTTTTGCCTCAGTTTTAAAATATTTGCACTTTTTCATAAATATATTCTGTGATCTGCAAATTTATGTTTCTCCAAGTAATACTCCAATTGCTCGCAAATATGCATTTTTTAAAGCAGGACCAACAATAATATCAATCTAGGGGATCAGCGTGAGCGCAGTATTAATGAATTAATTGATGCCGTCAGGGATTAAAATCCTAACCGAAACCATAACCTATAACCGGTAAAAACCGATTGAAATTTAAAACCGTAACTAAAACCTTAACTAAAACATGCTTTTAAATTGTATTTAAAAGTTACATCATTTGCAAGTTTTAACTATTTTTCAAATTTTTTATAAAAATTGGAAATAAAAATTTAAAAAAAATTATATTTTTAATTGGTTTTTAAAAAATTTCAAATTTTGTTCAAAAAATTATAAAAAAAATACTAGCAGAGATTTTTGCAAATAATTTTGTTTTTTGTGAACCGAAACCATACCGGTATTTCACAACCACAACATACAAAAACCGATTCAGAATTACGAAACCTTTATTCAAAGATTTTGCGTAGCCTATAAACGAAAACCTAAATGCAAACATAACTGAAACCGATATTCGTTTCGGTTTTAATCCCTGGATGCTGTCGATGACTTGGATCGAACCGTCGAAAGCGTTATAAGAGAAGGGCTAACGCTTTCATATGCGTATGTATGTATAGTACTGTATAAAACGTACATTGTACGTAAACACACATATCAGGAGTGACGTGGAAAATTGAAAAATAGTTAATTAAAATAGCTTCGCGTAAATCAAAGCTTATCTGTGCACGACTTGTCGCGACTAGAGCTGTGACTTGGCGTATAAATAGCAGCGCCTGCCACTAGTAACAGTCAAAAAAAAAAGTAAACCGTTGAAACAATGCGTTGTGCATCATTATTTGTAATCGCCTTGAGCTTGAGCTTCTGCTGCTCCATAGTGACAGCTGCTTTCGCCGAAACGGATTTAAAGCCATTTGAAGATGAATTGAAAAAGAAGCCTACAGAAACGGTCAACATCATTGTCGAAGAATTGGAGAAGGGCGGTGAAGCTATGAAGAAATTAAATGCAGCAGCGGTCAAAGAAAGCCTGGCCACAGACATTGTCACTGCATTGGAGAAGGACAAAGATCTGTTGAAGCGTTTAGATGAAGCGATCAACAGGTCGGCACTATCAGGATGATGTGGATCTAAATTAAGTCCATCTGTGTGGGTGCGTTTATGGTGGATCTAATAAATGAGCTTGCTATAACGTTTATAGCAAGTAAAATCATGCAGCAACAATTAATTTCTGGCCACTTTTTTTCACATCAATCGATTGAAATTGTATCTGGAACAATTTTTAACTTGAAAGACTTTGTTCATACAAGATATGTATTAAGTTAAGATTTTCCTATTACAGAGATCCTCTGTATTTCAGTCGACTCTTCTAATACATCCGTTTCGGCTCAAACGGCTGTCTCTTTTCCCGGATTTGCTTTCTGGTATAGTTTTGGAATTGTTAAAGATTGTGACTACTGCATCAGCCAAACCAATTTAATTTTTTGGCACAGGCTGACATTTAAAGAAGCTGATCTTTGAAATCCTCTGCAAACGCTGTCTGAACGAAATTTCTTCTTTCCGCTCTAAAAAAATTAACCGCTGAGTTGACACCAAAATAGATATTATTGTGGAGATGCAGATCTACACGGAGTCCAAAACAGAACAACCGAAAACAAGCACATTTTTTGTGACAAATTAATCTGTGTTGTTTGTGTTTTCTGTTTCTGCAAGTAATACTTTAAATTGAGAGCAAATAATCATTTTCTTAAGCAAGATGAAAAATAATAACAAATCTGGGGGATCAGCATGAACGAATTGATAAATCATTTATTAATGCCGTCTATGATTTGGAACGCTAAACATATGCATGCATACATATCTTAAATACAAAAATCCTCATTACGATGTAAAAATCTTGTGATGAAAACTTTTCGACGCCCAAAGAATTCTGATATCTCGTTTTATGACGAACGATATTTAATTTAATGCATAAGTTATTCCTAAAAAAAAGTTTGTTCCAAAAAGTTTTTATTAATTTCGGTAGCATCTTTATTACTGTTGCTTTTGTATAAAAAATTAATATTGTGTCATTTGCCATATTAACGATTCATTTATAGTCTACGTATGTATTTATGAATACATCAAATAATCCACTTAATTTATAATTGGCTTACGAAATGCATTTTGTATTATATCAATATAATATTTTATTTTAAGCCTTCTTTCCGCTCGGATCTTTATTGAAACTAACTAGAAAATTAAAAAATCAATGGAATAATTAATAAAAAAAAATAAAAAAAAAATAAATGAAATATGTTTATTCAAATGCTAAGTACTTTAGTCCAAAAGTCTCAAGTAGCAAGTACAACTTCAATTGTTTTACTTTAACTCAGCAGGTAGAATATTGATTAACTAAGTGCCAGTCACTAACTAAGGAGCAATCTCTCAGGGCAACTCAAAATAACCAACAGCGCAGCTCAAAATCCAACTATGACGAACAGAAATCTCGACAGAACTAATGGAAATACCATATTATCTATTTCGTTATACAAACTGAAACAAATACTTTGTAATCAAAATCCAATTTGAGTTGATGGGCAAGTAAAAATGCTTAAGGCTTGGTCACACAATTAGAGTTTATTGCATTATTAATATGCACAGGGGAACAGAATTTTTTGTGGTTGTTGTTTTAATTAATGCTTAATATTATAGGGCAGTCGTTAATTGCAATGAAGTAGACTATTAGCAAATGCAGCTGCAGGCAACTGCTAACTTAGTTAGCACAAATATTTTTCTATATACTCGTAACATGTACTTTGTGTATTTATCTCACTTTAAACTATGTATGCAGCTCACTTTTTTGTCTCTTTCATTTTCACACACACGCACACGCACACACATACACACGCGCACTAACACAACCAGACAAGACGACAAAACGAGACGATTTAAAATCGCATTTTTTAAGTTATAACACTAGAAGCAACTTCCCCAGACTGGGTTAATACTCGATCATAATTGTTTTGGAGAAAGAAACATGAAAATACTTTTTTGTTTAACGAGTACGACTACGGCACAAATGAAAGATACTTGTGTACAAAAATATCAATACAATCTATGCATATGTATATTTAGTAAAAAAAAAAAGAAGGAAAGTCGAAAGAAAACATAAGAATAATAATTATAAATGAACTATTACAATTCAGGCGACACTTAATTACACATTTCAAGCCAAACTCTCAAATACAAATTTTCAAAATTTGGCATTACGATTATAACATAGCATTGTAACAGGTTTTTTGTTTTTTTTTGTGTTTGTGAAGAAAATTACACTCTTACTTTGTGCATATGCGAATGTATGTATGTATGTATGTATGTATGTAATGCTTGTATGTAACTAGGGGATTACAATTGGGAAGAACTGAATGAACACAATGCACGCGATGAGCAAACAAACTACATAATACATAAGTCATCAATTTACACTTAAGTTAAAGCCAATTCAAATGATGCTATGGTCTCCATTAATCAATTATGTTTCTTTTGTTGCCGTTGCTGTTGCAGTTGGTGTTTTACATATTAATTGTTGCTGTTGTTGTTGCTGTTGTTGATGCTAATGTGGATGCTGATTGATTGCTGTCCCTGTTGGCATTTACTGTTTCGTTTTAGTTGCTGATCTTTTGCAGTTTCTGCAATACTTTTAGGCCCTGCTCCTGATACTCCTGCTTGGACATCCAGAAGGCATCTCGATCTTTCGTTACCTCGGCTAAAACAGCGCCGCCAATGAACACCATATCTTTGCGACGCGGCGGATCCTCAATTCTTATTTTGAATTTCTATGGGAACACAACATAAATTAGTTAAATTAATCAATTCAATCAGATTATGTATGTATTTACCGCCAGCTTTTCCGTGTCGTTCTTGAGAACACGCTCCAAATATAATTGCTTAATTTCTCGCTCCAGTCGACTAGGGAGACCCGGGTACATGGTTGAGCCGCCAGAGAGAACTATATGCTTATAGAGTTCGGGACGTATATCAATATCCGCAGCCTGTATTGTGTTGAAGGCCAGTTCCGCAATGCCAGCGCCCTCAACATTTATTAAATGCGGTTGGAACAGCGCCTCGGGCGCCTCAAAACGCTCGCCACCAACTTTGATAACACGTCCATCAGGCAGCTGTATACAAATATGCAAAATGCCCATATAATAACATTCGCAATATGCAATTAAGATGAGAACATACCGTGTAAGACTCTACCAAGACCGTGGTCTCAAGGGCCAAACGTTGTTCCATTTCAATATCATAGCCGATGTAACAAAGTTTCTCCTTCATGATGCGCACCGTTTCAAAGTCAGCGGAATGATTAAAGGCATAACCACGTAGTAAAAGTAACTGAATGCATCAAGTAAATAGAGTTGAACATCTCAGAGTCTGATAATCTGGTTAATCCATCGTATTGTAACGTTACCTTAATCAAATAACGCGTTATATCACGACCCGCAATGTCGAGTCGCCGTGTCAAATGTGGCAGTGAGTACTCCTCGTAGACAGGACAAATATGCGTTACACCATCACCAGAATCGATGACCACACCAGAGATGAGACCCTGGGCGTACAACGTCAGTACCGCCTGTATGGCAATGTACGTCGAATCGAAGCCGTACTTCTCGAACATGACCTACGAATTGAAATGGATTTACATATATTCGTTTGTGTAGGAAATATAAAATAATAAGAGCATACTTAAATTATCATTTTAGGAAACCAAATTAAGAATGGAAAAATATGGCAAAACTAGAATTTCCGAACTGATAAACAGTTTGAACATAAGAATTAAATAATAAAGTAATTTATGATTTAATTTATCTGAACGGATCTCGTAATACTTTAAATAAAATGAAAAAATGTATGAAAATAAATATGAGAATGTTGGTTTTTACCTCGATCATCTTCTCGCGATTCTTTGTGGGATTCATTGGGGGTTCTGTCAGCAATATCTTTGTGTTCGTCGGATCAATATCCATTTTCTTGGGTCCGAACGTATAATCCCACACATGACACATATCATCCCAATTCCGTACGACTCCGTTCTCCATGGGATATGAGACTTCAAGTAGCGAGCGCAGCTGTGAAGCTTCATCGCCAACCATAAGGTCCTGTAAATGGGCGTATATAATATGTTTAGTTTTCGATGCAGCCAGGATGATTTGCGTTGCATTGTTTAGTACATGGTTTGATTTTAAACAGCGTTTTTACTCGTTTAACGGGATTGGAGTTAGTTCAACTCATTAGAATAAACTACCAACTCACTTACGCACTAAACAGGCACAAACAAATACAAATGCGACACAAAACAACGAGTAACAATGACAAATAACAATTAACAAGCAATTTAAATACTATGCATTAACCAAATAAAACATTGAAAATAATACATGAATATTGACAGTAATTTTTAAAATATTCTCTTTGGTTTGGTTGATTAATTGGCGTGCAACATAGGTTATTAATTAGAGGTGAAACAACAATTGAAAACATTGTACATGCTTTTGTTTTTAATTCAAGTTTGGGTAATAACAATTAACATTTAACGATTAACAATTGAGACAAGACACGATTTGTATGTATGTAACTTAAGTAAATGCTAACCATAACAAATATGTAACTGCAATAATTGCAATTGAATACAAACAACAAACAAAAACATTATGTGAAAAATATGAGAATTGTAATGGAATTGGAATAAAGAAAATCAAGTGAAATGACACAAATATCATATTTGAATCGATATATCAATTTATTCAATTAATTAGCATCATTAATTCGACTTGTGGAGAGCACACACGCACACTGGAAATTATTCAATTAATTACGAGTAGTTTTTGGCGTTCAAAAGAGTAACCAATTTAATCATTGATGAGTTTAAAAAGGATTCAAATTAAAAACGGCTTAACATGGAATTTAAAATGTTTACAAGTGCTTAGTTATTATAAACTATTTATAGTTTGTACATTTACTCGATCAAACTTCTGTTAGTGTGTGCATTTTATCTAAATACATTAATTAATTCGATTGAATTCGATTTGCTGTTTGCTTATTGTTTATTATAATGCAATAAAACACTGAAGTTAAATATTTGTTGTTGTTTAAATTTAATTTTTGTTTTTTTTGTTTTTGTTGGTAAACTATAAAACTTGACTTACATCGACATGTAAATCCTGTAAAATATTTGTTTCAAAAAAATATGTAAAAAAAGAACAGAAAAAAATGTATAAGAATATTAAAAACAGAAAGATTTTCCTATTTTATAGATTATATTCTTTATTTGTATTGTGGTAATTATCAGTTGTTGTTTTGTAAATAAACTAAACTAATTCAGTTAGTAACTATCAAGACTAGTTAATAAATATATCTATGTACATACATATGCATGTGTTATTATGTATGTACGAGTCTGTAGTATGTATTTCACATCAAAGAAAAAGCGCTGAATGGTACCTAGGTAGCGTTTACAAACGGAAAAGCCTGAAGCTTAGAGAAAAAGCCAACTTATATAGAAACATGGCCTAGATGATGAACCCAAACAGAATAATGACAGCAAACATTTTTTTAAAAAAAATCTCTTCGCTAGTATTTTTTATGATTTTTTGTATGGGATGATCTCAGAAAAATTTTGTAAAAAAGGAGGAGGAAAAAGTGGTTAAAATAGTAAGTTAGAGTAACTTTTTGCATCAAAACATTTTTTGTTTGAGACCGAGGAATGAAGTCAAAACAGTAGACTTTTACAAAAATTTTAAATTTTCAATGGATACTTAATGCGTTAAGGAAAGTTTTGTATCATTCAAACGGAATTCAAATGATCCTTCCATTGATGCCAAAATTTGCATGAAGTAAGTTCAATTTATGTGTAGATTTAACTTTAGGTTTCTTAAAATATGTATGCCGATGACTGTAACTTTTTGGAAATAAATGCCATCTTTTTTATATAAAAGGAAGTCGTCGTGCATTGCTCTAAGAATGCGTCATTCAATTAAAACCTCGTCTAGCAACACCCTCAGATCACTGTAACCCTTTTAAACATTCTAATATGATGTTAATTAATGAATTATGAACATGATTGGAATGCACCTACACCATATAAGGATAATATTAACTTATGTATGTATATCCAAAGACCAAAATAAAGTCACCCAATATGAATATGTTGTTGTTGTTGTTGAATTTGTTGCAGCAACTCAATACAAAATGCAATGAATGTAGGTGACAATGTAACTTAATGCCTCCGGAACAAAGAAAGCAATAAATATATAGTTATCGTGATAGGAAAACAAAACAATAATATATGTAAATAAAAAAATATATAAAGAAATGTCAAAATTGTTTGTATTCCACTAACATAAGAATAAGATTGATGATAATTAAAATTGGAATAGTAAATATAATAATGATGGACAGGACATACAGTACAGTAATGTAAGTATGGTGAGAGTAGGCTAAAATGTCTAATATGTATGTATGCGCTAAGTTCTTGACCAATGCTAATCATGTATAGTACTTATGTATTAATGTATGTAGTTATTATGTACCTGTGCATATATATTATGTATATTATATAGTATTGATTTAATTGAATATACTTATGTATGTGTTTGAATATTGATATTTTGTGTACATATGTGAATAGAATATATGTAGTTGTGGCAATTGGTAAATACGCTTCTCATACCTTCACTTCGATGTCACCGATTTTATTGACCGCTCGTATGATCGGTCGTCCAACCATCGAGGGGAAAATGTGCGCGGGAAAATTGCTGCCGGCATAGCCGCATTTTACGAACTGCAAATGGAAAACATGTTAATAAACTATTCAAGAATAAACATACAAAAAGAATATATAACAATTTAATCAGCTTTGCCAGTCAGCGAAACAGAAATTTTTAGAACAGCTGGCAATTGTTTTGATAAAATAAAACATTTTACACTTTTTATTTCTTTTTTTTCTATTTATTACAGTGAAATTGCTTTAACTAATTTTAAGCATTGAAAACAATCATTATACTTGGATATCAGAAGAATCAATTTGGGGCAACAATCGATAGCTCACTCTCTCTCCCTCTCACACATACACATATGGAGATATAGCGTAATCAGACAACAAATTCTTCAGCCGTGATAAGAAATTAGATTGGAAATGGCGTTGCCATCAATGTTGCTGTTCCTTTTATTGTTGTTGTTTGTTGTGTTGCCGCTGCCGCCGCTGTTTTTGCTTTTCGCTTTTTTTTCATATGGTTTGGGTATCGGCTATGGGTGTGTTTGTGTGTGTGCGAGAGTATGCGTAACTTTTGATTTGCTTGGGTGAGTAATACTATGCCGATGAAGCTCGTCCAATGCTCTTTTAACAGTGACTAAAACGGTGCATTTTTATGCACAACTGCATACAAATACATGTGTATGATTAGTCTATATTTTAGTTTACAGACCGGCTACTTTATGTTGTATGCTCTTCTCCCTCTTTATCGCCAACACAAATCACAAATCACAAATCAAGAAAATTGCTAAATGTGTGTCACCAAAATTCTGCGCTAACTGCCTAACTGGCTGTAATTATCAGTAGTATGCCACATTCGGATAATGGATAATGAGTAATGGATACGGATAAGTTGACATACCCCAGTGCCGTTATCACAAACAATGACTTTGCGACCTTTGCTATCCATTTTGGGTTCCAACTATGGACTCAATTGGAACTGGAATTGTCCACGGCTGCTGCTGCTGCTGCTGCTATTGTTGTGTTGTTGTTGGTCGTGGGTGTTGGTTGGTTGGTTGCTGCTTCTTCGTGTTGCCTCTGCTGGCTGCCTGGCTGGTTGGCTTCACTTCTAGCGGTTCTAATTTTTAGGCGCGTCGCCGTAGCAGTTAATGAGTTGAATTCCTGCTGCCACAGCCGTTGTATTAATACTACTGTTGAATGACTATCGACGAAGCTTACTGCACTTAATCACACAATTTCCAGCCGTACAACACACACACTAGCACAGGCGCACACATATACATGCCAGCTTCATTCATACACATACACATACGCTACTCACACACACACACATGTACTGGCACGCGGGCGCGCTCTCACTCTTTCTCTTCTTGTGTTTTATGATGGTTTGCGTCAAGCTTGTTATTTAAACATAATACAAACGCTCTCAAATACACTGTAAATTTATTGTATTCAATCAAATTGTTGCTAAATAGTTGCAAACGCTGGTAATTCCGAAATCTAGGCGGCACAAAAACACAGCAAAACACACACACGCAGAGTTAGAGTTGTGTGGCAAATATCGTTATGACGAATATTCTCTTGCAGTTATCGAGTATTCAAGGGCTGCATTAAAAACACCAGTTTTTTCTATCGCCGTTTATCAAATGTGAATTATGTTGCCATCGATAAATCCGTGTGATATTGTTTAATATAATATATTTATACAATTTCATAACAAACATTTTCATGTTAGCTACTATCTTTTTTTCCAAGCAACAAAACCAAAGGTTTAAGTTCGATAGCTCGCATCATTTGATATCGATAGCACCTATGAATTACGCGGCTGTTTTTAAAATGTTGAGTGTTTCAAGAAGAGCTTGATTCAATAGTTAGGAACACAAAGAACGAGCAGGCGGAGAGTCGCGACAATTTATTTTATTTGGTTTATATAATATGTATATTGTATGTATATATATAATTTGTTATCTTTAGAATTGCTTTAAGAGGCGAAATGTCTTAGATATTACATAATGCTGTTTTCACATACATTTGTATGATGCGTATATATTCATATTTCTGAATGGTTGTTGTACATAAACTTTCATGTGCAAATGCTGCATTCATTACTTTCATTTAATCTTTAGTAGTTTTTTAAATAATTTCCCTTTTGATTCTGCTTAGTTTCATCATTGTTTTTGTTTATAACGTATGTATGTATTTTTTATTTGTATGGTCTTGATACTTATCAAAATCTATAAATTGATGTATGTATGTATGTATGCATGGCTAAACTCCTTCATATACATGCTGACATTTTAGTCGTAGTTAAAGCGGTGGACAACAAATGATTTTTAATTTTTTCCTTTTTTTTATATATATATACTTTAAATATACATATATCAAAAAAAAAAAGAAAGTATTTTTATTTAATATATGTATATTTGTTATTCAATACAATAAATTAGTACATAAGTAATTATTTTATGTACTTTTTGTAATTGGAACAGACGTAAGACTTTTAGTTGAGAAGCACGCTGTATAACTTTTTAATTTGAAGTCATCATTGATCGATAATAGACTGGCAAAAAAACTATAATATTTATTTCAGTTGGTGCCATTAATTAAACATACATATGTATTGTATAGACTTATGAACTCGCAGGGCGACGCCCTCAAATAATTATAATACATGGATTAGTCCTATACATATATGTATATATATACGAGTATAGCACACAAATCTCATAATAAGCCTTGCGGTTTGGTGTTCCATTTGTTTTTTCTTTTGTTTTATAATAAGTGTGAGTTTTACCATTTTCATAATAATTTATCTAACTAAATTTTTGCACATTTGAATAACAGTTTTAACGTTTTATTTATAAGCAAAAGAAAACAAAAACAAAACGAAACGAAAAAAAAAACACAATTAAGAAAGTTATAAATAAATAGACTTACATCTTACAATTTACTGTCGTGCCAAATTGTGATTAGCTGTAATTTTTCTTTATTTAGTTATTTATTTGAATAATTGTGTTTGTTTGTTGGTTTTTATAAAAGCTAGTTTTTAACTTAATTTTCCATTTATTTGAATTTTATTTAAATTTTTAATTTTTTTTAGTTTGCAAGTATTTGTTTATTATATATACAGAAGTATTGTATTGTATATATAAATATATATAAGTATTAGTTCGATACGTGCATAATTCACTAATTTTAAGTTAAAAACTAATTTTTATGAGTTTATATATTTAAGATAGGTATAATATATGTTTTAGTATGTTCGTATGCATATGTAATTGAATAGAAGATTTAGTTTTAGAAGCAAAGTACAGCATTTTGGTTAGCAACAATTAAAACAAAACAATAACAACAACTAACTAGTATAATAACAAATAATAACATTCTACAGTTTAAAATCAAATAGTCCGAAGGCATTTTTGTGTTGCTTATGAAATTGTATAATTGATCCTACATATTCCGAATATGTGGCTCATTTCATTTAATTTAAAAGTTAAAAATTTTGTTTCGGGTGAACTCATGTTAGTTTTGCATTCTAGCATGGCACTGGGAAATGAAATTCAGTTCGTATCTTCAAGAAAGATATAGTGAGGAAATTTGCAAGTTTAAGGATATTTCATTAATTTATAACCTTTGTAGTATTTAACAACTACATATTTGTTAAGTATGTTTAGGTTAAATAATTTTATATTTTTTTGCCTTATGTATTGTGCACGATAATTGTTTCTATGTTCTCATTTTAATTTTTTTTAAATACGAAATAAAAACCAAAATTAATTCAAATAGATGTTGTGCGTAATTTTTCTTCTTATTTTCTACCAAGTGCATTTTTTCCATATTGTGGTTAATTTGTAATTATTAAGTGTATTTTTCAGACAAAGTCATAATGAAAGAAACAAAACAAAGGAAATACAAAAGGAATACAAAACGTTTTTTTGCATTTATTGTTATAATTTGGAATTATAATTGTTTATTTTTAATATGGTTTACTTTGTATTTTGTTCAACAAAAATAATATTGTTAAAAAGTTATGTTATTAGTTAATTTTAGATATTGATTTGCTATTTAATTGGTAAATTGTATTTACGATCTGTTATCGTTTTAATAGTTTTTTTTTAACGTTTGTGTGAGGATAAATGACTTAATGTTCATTATTATTTTATAAATTGAATATTTAAAGTACAATTACAATAAAAAGGTTGATTTTTGTTATTTTGATTTCACTTAATTTTTCTAAAGTGTTTGTTTATTATTTTTGTTAATTTCATGTTGTTGATTTATTAACTAGAGTTTCACACATTTGGAAAGATTGTAAATTGTAAAGATAAAACAAAATGCTTAGCTAAGCAAAAAAATTAAATTAAAAAACACAATAAATTATAATTATACACATTCACACAGAGAAACATATGTATGTAAGTTAAGAATATTATATTAAGCAACAATTTAATATTTAAAAAAAATTATTATATATGTATGCATATGCAAATATTAGGTATGTATTTGTATATTTTATGTATGTATAAGGAACATTTATGGACTATTGCGGCACATATTGTATATTGTTTCCAATTTGTTGTTGTTGTTGTTGTTCTTGTTTTGTGTGTTACTTTCAATAGACATTTAATGTAAATTTGTTGTGTTGTGTTATAGTAAAGATTGCACAGTTCAGTTTTGACTTTATCTTTTGCTTTACTGTAATTACTTTTAAGTATATTTATGTAGATTTTTTTAATGTTTTCGATTTCATATTTTTTTATTTTATTTTTTTTTTTTGTTTAATTATAATATGTACGCTTCTTTTTGGCGCTGCTAAATGTTTTTAACAAATTAGCGCTAATTTTTTGTTTTTAATTTTTTTTGCTTTGTTTTTTTTCTTTCATTCTTTATACATACAGACTTAAGATTAGTTTCAGTTTTTACTTCGGAAAAGGAATCTGTGGCATGCATCAATTTTAATATCCTGCATGCGTCTTCTGTTCGTGTGGGCTGTAATCTTAATCTTTCGACTTCAATTTCATCTTCATCATCTTCAACATTTTTTTTTTATCTTAACAAACAAATCAATTGAGTTAAAAATTTCAATAATTCGGCAATAAGTATAATTGTAGGTTTTACGTGTGTTTCATATTTCATAATATTTTACTATTCAACTGTTCAATTGTTTCATTTGTGTTTTTAGTTGTTCTTCTTGTTGCTTTGCCTTTAACCTTTGACCCTTATGCTTATAATTAATGTAAGTATGTTCTTTCTGTATCGGTTCTGGATTTCTTTTTTAGTATTTAGTATAGTTTTACAATTATTACGAATGATGTTTAGCTAAAACGACAAATCTTTGCAACATTATAATGTTTATATGTATGTAGATATATTATATGTTTAGATTATATACGCATGTACTCGAGTGTATCTCTCTCTATGTGTGTGTGTGTGTATGTCTATGTCTGTGTGTGTGTGTGTGTGAGGAACTGCACTATGTTCTCAGTTGAATCTGGATCCACAGCCAGCAAACCCAATCCACATCACAACACAACAAAACACAACACATCATCACATCACATCTTCGACAACAACAGGTGTTATAGTATCCGATCCGATCGAGAGATTGTTGAGGCCCAGAGAAGCCGCCGTCTCTCGTTATCAACCTTACACCTCCATCGTCATCGTCATCGTCGTCGTCGCTGTTGCCACTTGCCCTTGCCATCGATGTTGCTGCTTATCCATGCGCCGCTCCGTTGTTGCTTTGACTATGAGGCGGATGCGTTGGATCCTCGCTGGGCGTCGGCGGCTGATCGCGACGCGGCGGCATCCGCTCGTTGACCGCATCGAGTCCCTTGGCCTCCGCGAACGAGGTAATCTTGTGGTTGGGCGAGAAGCCCTGCATGGCATTCTTGAGGGACTGCTTGCCGCCGGACAAGGCGCCCAGTGGGAGGGCGCCCGTTGGCGTCAGCCCCTTCAGCTGCAGCACCGACTCCGACTCCTCGCGCAGCACGGAGAAGACGCGCGCCATTTTGCCAATGGCCCGGATCTTGTTGCGTATGACTTCCTTGCGCAGGGCCGCCTCGTCGTCCGACAGCGGCTCCTCGCTCTCCTCGGTCATGAGCTCGTCGTCGGAGCAGATGTTCAGCACGTTCACCAGCATCTCGGTGACCTTCTCGCCGACGAAGGGCAGCGACCAGGTGAACACGTCCATGAAGTTGGGAAGCCAGTAGGGATGCGGCGAGCAGTTGAACTGGCGGATGTTCATCACGTTGTTCTCGTATTTGAGCACGGCCGCCTTGTTGTTGTACACGTCTAAGTAGTTGGGCGCCGAGAAGATGGTGATCAGCGAGGGGAAACCGGTCGTCTGGCTCTTCCTGTACATGCGGTAGCCGGCGTCCTGCGCCTCGTGCGCCCGGATGATCGACAGCAGATTGTTGTTCTGCAGGAAGTCGCAGCAGGCGGCGTAGCTGTAGAAGTACGAACAGCCGCGCACCGAGTTGTGCGTGTAGAAGTCCGTGTTCTTCTCGTTGCCAAAGTCCTCGAGCGGATCGGACCAGAGCAGGTCGCACATGGGGCCGAAGGCGGGCGGCTCCTTGAAGCGATCCAGCCGCCGGATGTCCTCCAGCTCGTGGATCTCGGGCGACAGTCCGCCGTGCACGCAGAGGAACTGCTGGTTCATCAACGCCGCCAGCGGCAGGCAGTCGAACGCGTCCATGCACGCGTCGTAGACGCGCTCCGAGTACTTGATCTTGCACTCCTGCTTGAAGGTGAAGTACTCGGTCAGGTGCCGGCACTCGTGGTTGCCGCGCAGCAGGAACAGCGTCTGCGGATACGTGATCTTCAGCGACCACAGATACAGGACACACTCGATGCTGAAGTAGCCCCGGTCCACATAGTCGCCAAGGAACAGATACTTTGTCGTTGCCGGCGATCCGCCCACTTCGAACAGTTTCATGAGATCGTAGAACTGCCCGTGGATATCACCACAAACGGTCACTGGCGCCTCAATATCGATCATGGTCTTCTCATGGCGCAACAGAGCGGCGCCCTCCTGGATGATGCGCATGGCGGGCGCCTCCTCGATGCGTCCCTCGAGGATGAAGTGCTGCTTCAGGAGCTCATGGTTCGGTTTGCCGGTGCGCGGATCAAAGACCTCGGCTATCGTCAGCTTGTGACTGGGTGGAAATGGCACACTATCGACGACACGTTCTTTGGTGTTGATCGCGGAGTGACCGCCGTGACCGCCATGGATCTTGTGCGTCGGACTGTCATGTCCAACGCTGGCAGCAGAGGCGGAAGCAGCGGCAGCGGCATTTGAGTTGCTGCTGCTGCTGTTACTCGTTGTTGCTGGTGCTGCTGTTGTTGTGTTGCCCGTGGCATTGTTGTTGTTGCTTGTACTGCCGCCATGCTGCTGCGTATCTGTGGCATCCGTGGAGTTGCTAACGGATCCGCCTCTTTGGCTTGCACTTGTTGCCACTTGGGCGCCACTCGATTGATTATTCAAAGACATTTTTACTATTCTGTTGCTGTTGTTGTTGTGGAGCACTGTTAATTGAATTGCAGTTGCTGCTGTTGCTCTCGCTCTCGCTCTCTTCCTGATTTCCTTCTTCCTTCTTTTCCTGCCCACGCTGGGTGAGCGTTTCTTAATGTGCACCTCTCCTCACTTCTTCTGCACTACTTTGCACTAACTGCACACACACACACACCTACACAAGAACACACACACAACACTCACACACTGAGAGAGAGAGAGGCACGTTGGCCAACAACACACGCACTTTTCAACTTTTGCTTTTTGCTGCTGCTTCTGCTGCTGCTGTTGTTGTTGCTGGAGCTACTTCGCCGCTTTATCGTGTGTTGCCAGACTTTTTTCTATATATTCAAGTTGTTTTGTTGCTATTTCTGCTAAGCTAATGTTTGCTGTTGCATCTGTAACACAACAACAATATATATATTCACAATATGTATTTGTTTTTTCGTTTATTTCGTCTTGGCTGCTGCTGCTGCTGCTGCTGTGCCCTGCAGACGTCGTAATTTCTCCCTTGCTACGTTTTTTTCGCTTCTCAATGGAATTTTCAGCTCCCCCTCACTCCCCTTTATTTTTATTGATGTTCTACCAATGTGACCGCACAACCTAACTGCCAAAATACCACTTTTCTACTTACAAAAATACTGAATATACCAAACGTGGAAGATGCTGACGTAAGTTGGGATTTATTTGGAATTAACCAGTTACTGATATGTACATATATACACGCAGATCGATGACCAAGCTTGCTTTTTAATTACAACTGATAACCAACACATACTGTCATAATCAAATTTTTTGCTTATGTCATCTTAATGAATGCAACTATTCTGTTGTGTCAAATAAATGCGGGTTTTTGCATTTCTGCATCTTTTCGATAAAATTTGGATGCGATTCCATAAGACTTGCAATGTTATCGATACATGTATCAAATAAGCCAAATCGATTAAATAGCTTTTACAAAATACTGTGCTGCAGTGTTGCCAATTTGTCCTTTTTGCGGACAGATTTGTCCGTTTTGGAACTGCTATCCGGAAAAGATGTCTAATTTTAATTTATTTTACTTTATCCTTTATTTATCATTTTTACATTGTTCTGAGTCGCTCAAAGAATTTATCAAATACATCTATGCGTCATCTAATATTTTTATTTTCGGATCGTCGAATCTATTTGAAATTTAAAAAAACAATTGATGCATTTCCTGTGGAAAATGTTTTACAGGCTATAAAAAGCTAATACTTGCAATGCTGTATTAATTTTTAAAGCTATGATATTATTTTATAATTATTTTTATATGTATTAATAAGAAAACATAGTTTGTCCAGATTTGTTGTCCTTTAAAAAAGAATCTGTCCGTTTTCTGTCTTTTTTTTTGGCTCAATTGGCCTTTTTTGTGTAGAGGCATTGGCAAGACTGCTGTGGTGTAACGGTATCCGACGATACGTAGTTTTTGCGCCAAGTTTCAAAATTCTTGCTAGAAAGGACCACAAAAGAATATATACTCAAAACGAACATTTAGAGGAAATAATAAACGTGCGCGCATTTTATTCTCAGGATAGGTACTTGTATATTTTTTTTAAATGTTTTTTGTATTATTTGTTTTTGTTTTTTGCTTTGTTAATATTAATTATGTTAATAACATTGATAATCATTTTATTTTGCATTCACTTAAAGTTAAAACTTCTTTTCTGCATATGTTCATGCCATTTGTAAATTAATTTGTTATTCTTCTTTGGATTGCATACAATTTTTTTTCACAACGGCGCAAATTGTGCAAATTGTCAATCTGCATTTTACAATTGCAATTTGTTTTTTTTTTCTAGCCAGCTGCCCATGCAATACATTTATAAATTTATAATATAATAATGCTTTCACTGTTAAATTTGTTAATTTATTTATTTTTGGTTTAATAATAAAATTGAAAATTTTTAAGAGATTTATCTAGATGTGATTTTTTTTTTGGTTTTGTTTATAATTTTTTTAAATATTAATTTGTTTTAATGTTTCTTTAATATTATTTGTTGTTGTTGTTGTTTTTTGTTTAAATATAAGTATATAAACTTTTTGCTTTGACTTCGACAAAGTTTCCTCAACTTATATTTATTTTATCTTTATGTATATATATGTATATATGCATATAAATAAATGTTTAAATATATATAAAAAATGCATTTAAATTGATTTATCCAAAAGGTAAAGTTTTTAATTCTTTCATAATATATATTAGAGTTTTTTTGTTTTTTTTTTCTTGTGTAAAGTTTTAAAGCATTCGAGGGCAGGAAGTAGATGTTGAAAAATACGTTTATCAAAAACATAGATAAAATATATAAACATTACAAATATTACATATAAAAGGGGGATTTCTGTATATTTGCAATGAAGACGCCGTAAACATATTAAACCAAAGAAAAAAATACAAATTAAAATGCTGCTAACAATTAAACTAAGCCATAAGCTAAATAAATCTAAATCATACATTAAAATACACACGCACACATCAAGCACTCATACACACACAGACACACACACACACACAGATGCAACTAGGAAAAAGCTATTCCTTTCAAGTGTAAACAAAATGAAAATTTTATTTTCAGTTTTCGAACTTATGAAAAAGATTAACAAAAGTATGTTTAAAAATTAATTAAGTATTTTTTTTTTTAAAACAATGTGATTGTACATAAGTATTTATGTAAGTATTTATGCTAATTTACAAACAACGGCAACAAATTGTGTAACAATTCTCAGTTTATATTGCAACAATAAAATCATAATATTAATTAATTAATTAATAAAATCATATACTTATTGAACATTTAAGTGTTCCTCTCTCTCTCTCTCTCTTGTCTCTCTTTCTTTTTTGGATCTCACAAAAGAACAGGCACAGAAGAAAATAAATTATATTTGTATTTACTCGAAAATGTTGTATTTTTTTATATTTGTTTAATTTTTTATTTTTTCTTTCATTTTTGGGTTTTGAAATATCTTGAAAGTTTGTAACAATTGTTTTTTGTATTCTTTCAATTTTTAATTAATTATGCAATTAATTTAATATTAGTTTCTGTATCTTTTTTTTTTTTTTTTGGGTAAATTTATATTTATTGTGGCTGTAGTAGAAAATTTACTGTTAAAAAGTGATGTGTATGCATTGAAAGAAGAAACGAGAAGAGCGTTTAAATAGCGGTTGAATGTGAGCCTTGGGAAAAAGATCAGTAATTTTTTAGATTAAGTTTTTGTTTTTTGTCATCTTTTTCTCATAGTTTTAGTTTTTCATGTTGTGTATATAGTATAAAAGTATTGTTTTTTTTTTTTTTAATATATATAAATAAATATATGCATACATATATACAAATATATATGTATATATATTTATATGTATATTTTGTTTGCTTAGTTTATGTTAGCTTCTTATTAAACATTATTAATTTTTCTTATTTTTTTGTTTTGTTTTAGAAGAGCGCGCTAAATTGCATGTGGGGGAACTTTTTTGTTTGGATTGAAGGAGAAAAGTATGTATATATACTATATAAGTATGTATGTATGTATGTATGGGCTTAACTTTTGTTTAAGTTCATTAAGTGTTTTCTTTTTCTTTATGCATATATATATTGTTTTTTTTTTATATATTTCCTTTAAAATAATAATAGTAATTTCTTGCATCGAATTTGTTGTAATTGTTGTCGTTCTTTGTATTTCGTTTAAATGTACTTTTTTGTTTTGGTTTTGGAATTGAAATGCAATAAACTTTTGTAATTTGTATGCTTTGGTTGTATATTTCTTGTTTTTGTTTCTGTTGTTGCTTAGCATTAACATTAACTTTTGTTGACTATTTGGGAAAATGAGAGTTTCGAAACGCTTAAATCTGTAACGATTAATTGCTTGCATATATACATACATTGGTGTATATATATACATACGCTGACATATGTGTATACTATGTATATGTTAACACACAGTATGTCAAGTAACTGTTTTGAAAAAAAAAAAGTTTTTTTGTACTCGTTCTTAGAACCAAAAGAAAATAAAAGAAAATTCGGAGAAAAAAATGAAAACTGAAGGAAAAGTTATTATTTTGGGCAAAATTAAATATAAACATTTTTTAATTTGTCAAAACAGTCACTTGACAAGCTGTACGTTTTTTTTTTATATATTTTTTTATTGTTTATTGTATGCGCGCATGGGTACAGTCTCATACAAGGTAAAGGCGTCTTACCGCAAAAACTGTTGCCTGCTTTTAGGCGCTAGAGTTAAAAGCCAATTTCTGTTGCTTGCTCTCTCTTGCATACATTTCTGCTATCCCTCTCTCTCTCTCGCTCTCTTACTCTTTTAATGTATCGCTTTCTCTTTTGCGCATGTACCCATGCTGTATAGGCGCCATTTAAATATCTTCAGTTTCTTGTGTGTTGGCATTGTGATTTCGGTTTAATTAAAATTTGTATGTAAGAGGCAACAATTTTTGAATAATTTTATGTAGTATTTACTTTTTTTTCATTTGGGTTTCAGTTTTTGTTTTGTTTTACTGCTTAACTGTTGCTCTCTCTTTCTCTCTCTCGCTTGCTCGCGCTCTCTTTATTGAATTCATCTTTGAATGCAATCACGATCAACTTTTAAATAAACGTATGTCTGTGTATATATATATATATATCTTCTTATGCATAAACGTGTGTATGTATGTATGTATGTAGGTATATTTGTTTATAAAGTACTTCAAATTGCTATATGTTTGCATTTTGTATTACATTCGTCTTTATCAAATTTAAATTGTTTGGTAACCGCTCCAATTTTTTTTATCTATTTATCATTTCCCTTTACTTACTGCCCGCTTAACAACAGTTTTCGTCTTGTTTTTCAATCATATCTTTTTTTTTCTTCTTTTTCATTTAGTTTTCAATTTAAAAATAAATATACACAGTTGGTTTTTTTTTTTGTTAGGTGAGTGTGGTTTTGTTTTCAGAATTTCCTTAACGTTTCCATTTATAATTGTTTTGGTAACTTGTTTAATTTAATAATAACAATGCATTTGTTAAAGAGAAGTTGCACTCGCTTTAAATGTTTTTCTTTTTTTTTCTTTTTAAATTCATTTAACTTATTTTACTTAGGGTGTAGTAAACAATAAATGTTTGTATGTAAATATACAATAAGTAAAAACATAGGCATACAAAGGTAGAAACAACAATTTCAGTTATAATTTATATGCATAAAAATTACATTTGTTTACAATAAATATAAATATGTATGTATATATGTATGTATGTGTACAAAAAAAAGAAAACAAAAGAACATTTTAAAAATTAAAACTAATAACAGCTTATAAACAAACTCCAATTAAACTTTTCACGCTCTTGCACACATTCAGTTTGCGTTGTTCCATTTATTTTGTGTTTGTATCTTCGTTTTAATAAATAACTAAAATTCGATTAATTATAAAAAGAAGTTGACACACGCCGAAGACGCGACGCAGGCGCAAATGTGTGTGTAGAGGCGGGCGGGTAGAGGAGGATGTGCCAGGCAAACGCCGCGTAAATTTTCTATTGCATACCCAACAGGCGCAGCGTGCATTTCAATTGAGATTCGACGCGCTTTTAATTCCATTTCTGTTGCTGGCTCTGCCGCCTGATCGTATCAGTGAGTGTGACAGAGATAAATAGATACAGAGAGAGAGAGAGAGTTTGAGAGAGAAGGCGTTAAAGACGCAGAGAGTGAAAACGCGCGCGTTGTGTGAGAGCCAAAGAGTGTGTGTTTGTACCGTTAGATATCGGCATTTTGCTATGTTGCTGCGCTGCTGCTGCACATTTGACGCCTGCATCGCTGCAGCCTGTTCAGTTGCTCTTCTTTTCTTTTTTGTTTAATCATATAATATAATGTGTGTATAATATATATATATGTATTAATTATATATATTCAGCTAATGACTACGACAAAGATGGCACGTATATAAAGACCACATACACAATCACCAGATGAGAGAGTGTGAGGCGACAATGGCGACGACAATGTACTCATAAACTTTGAGTTTAATCAACATGCGTGTGTTTATGTGTTTGTGTGTGTGTTTCGAGTCTTCAAAGTGTGTGTGTAATAGAGAGAGAGAGAGAGAGATAAAAAGAAAGTAGCAGACAGCGAGAGAAGAGTGAGTAAAAGTCTTGTAGATTCATAAAGACAGACAGAGAGAGAGAGAGTGAGGGAGAGAGAGAGAGACAGAGAAATTCAGTCGTTTTTAGCTTTTTGTCTGTTCCTGTTGTTTCTTGTTGTTATTTTTTGTTTTTTTTTTGTATTAAAAGATTGTAGTAAAATATTGCTGTTGTTTGTTTATGTTTTTTGTTGTTGTAGGAAGTAGTTTTGCATTAGCTTCTTATTGGTGTTTAGCTATTTTCAAGTCGCCCTCGGCGCCACACAACGAAAGTAGTAAAATTTCTTAGCATTTTTTCAAGATTTTTTTTTAGATTCTTTTTTTGTTTTTGTAGTTTTGTTTCGTATTTTTGTTTTTTTTTTTTTTTGGTTTAAACTTTTTAATACAGAGACGAGCTTTATCTTTAAATTGTTATATAAGGTTGTGATTTGCCTTTGCATTTCTTTAGATTTTAGCAAATAAATTAATTTACCTAATTTGCTTGCTTGCTGCTTCCGCTGCAGCGACAGCGACAGCAACGTCAGCGTCAACGCCAGCAGCGACGGCGGCTTAGCATTTTATTTTTGTTTCATACGTTTTTTTTTTATTAATTATTCTTTTTGTTACATATTTTTCATTTCTTAGTTTGCTCTTTTGATATAACGTTGCACAAAATTTTGATGATATATATGCTTTTTATACTATATATATTTATATGGATGTATATAAATATATATATATTATTCTATATGGTTTAACTGCAATTTATAATTAGCTTTTGTTTTGTTTTGCTTGGTTTTGCTTGGTTTTATCCTTTTCTTCCCATCTTCAATAAATTGTTCGCTTTAATACCAATGAGTTAAACAAACTTTTTCGTTTTATTTGCCTTTTATCATCTCCTTTTCATTTTGCTGCTTCTGATTTTGCTTTATCAACAACATCAACTTCTATTTCGCCTGCTGCATGTGTATGTGTGTGGATGTGTGTGTTTGTTTGTATGTATTTGACGCTGCTTAACACTGTTTCTATATATCTATTTGATTTTGCTTTCTCCCTCCCACTCGCATGCTTAACTGTCGACTTCTAAAACTGCTCTGACTTTGCTGCTGCTGCTGCACTGCTCTTATTCTTCTTCAACTTATTTATCTACTGATTATCCAGTGACTGAATTTGAATTTGCATTGGCCGCTGCTGCTGCCGCCGCTGACAGTGTTTTTTGGCCCTCCTCCGCGGGAGATGGCGTCGCATCGCGACGCGGCGGCATCCGCTCGTTGACCGCATCGAGTCCCTTGGCCTCCGCGAACGAGGTAATCTTGTGGTTGGGCGAGAAGCCCTGCATGGCATTCTTGAGGGACTGCTTGCCGCCGGACAAGGCGCCCAGTGGGAGGGCGCCCGTTGGCGTCAGCCCCTTCAGCTGCAGCACCGACTCCGACTCCTCGCGCAGCACGGAGAAGACGCGCGCCATTTTGCCAATGGCCCGGATCTTGTTGCGTATGACTTCCTTGCGCAGGGCCGCCTCGTCGTCCGACAGCGGCTCCTCGCTCTCCTCGGTCATGAGCTCGTCGTCGGAGCAGATGTTCAGCACGTTCACCAGCATCTCGGTGACCTTCTCGCCGACGAAGGGCAGCGACCAGGTGAACACGTCCATGAAGTTGGGAAGCCAGTAGGGATGCGGCGAGCAGTTGAACTGGCGGATGTTCATCACGTTGTTCTCGTACTTGAGCACGGCCGCCTTGTTGTTGTACACGTCCAAGTAGTTGGGCGCCGAGAAGATGGTGATCAGCGAGGGGAAACCGGTCGTCTGGCTCTTCCTGTACATGCGGTAGCCGGCGTCCTGCGCCTCGTGCGCCCGGATGATCGACAGCAGATTGTTGTTCTGCAGGAAGTCGCAGCAGGCGGCGTAGCTGTAGAAGTACGAACAGCCGCGCACCGAGTTGTGCGTGTAGAAGTCCGTGTTCTTCTCGTTGCCAAAGTCCTCGAGCGGATCGGACCAGAGCAGGTCGCACATGGGGCCGAAGGCGGGCGGCTCCTTGAAGCGATCCAGCCGCCGGATGTCCTCCAGCTCGTGGATCTCGGGCGACAGTCCGCCGTGCACGCAGAGGAACTGCTGGTTCATCAACGCCGCCAGCGGCAGGCAGTCGAACGCGTCCATGCACGCGTCGTAGACGCGCTCCGAGTACTTGATCTTGCACTCCTGCTTGAAGGTGAAGTACTCGGTCAGGTGCCGGCACTCGTGGTTGCCGCGCAGCAGGAACAGCGTCTGCGGATACGTGATCTTCAGCGACCACAGATACAGGACACACTCGATGCTGAAGTAGCCCCGGTCCACATAGTCGCCAAGGAACAGATACTTTGTCGTTGCCGGCGATCCACCGATCTCAAACAATTTCATCAGATCATAGAACTGCCCGTGGATATCACCACAGACGGTCACCGGCGCCTCAATATCGATCATGGTCTTCTCCTGGCGCAACAAGGTGGCGCCCTCCTGGATGATCCGCAGTGCGGCGCTCTCCTCGATGCGTCCCTCGAGGATGAAGTGCTGCTTAAGTACGTCGTGATGTGGCTTCCCGGTGCGTGCGTCGAACACATCGGCGCAGGTCAGCTTCCGGCTGGGCGGGAACGGCACGCTGTCGATCACGCGCTCCTTTGTAGATATTGTGCTGCGCTTTGTGGGACTCTGTGGGGCGACACCTGTTGTGGCGCCACCTGCAGCTGTTGCCGCTGCCGCTGCCGCCGCCGCCGACGCCGCAGTTGTCCCCGTCGTGCCACCAGCAGCATTCTTATCGTGTGTGTTGTTAACGCTGCCAGCGGCAGTCGAATTTGGCTTTTGATTTTGTTGCTGCTGCTGCTGCTGCGCGGCTGCTGCTGCTGCTGCTGCCGCCGCTGACTGCGACGGCGACTGGCTGCTGCTGTTGCTGCTGCTGTTGTTGTTCTGTGCTAATGGCGAAGACATTTTGGATTGACTTTGATTCGGGACCCAAAGTCAATGCGACAGACGCCTCCTCCTCCACACGACGCGACGTCACTCGCCAAACGCCAAACGCCTAACGCGTCACACACACACACACACAACGCACACTCCACACACACACACGCACACACACACTCCTCTGTGGGTTGGTATGAAAAATACTGCGCTCTCTCCTCAATCTTGTTGTTGTTGTTGTTGTTGGCTTAAACGTCTGTCGTCCTCGTTATCCTTGCGTTTCTCAAACAGTCGATAGCCTGCAATTAACATAAATAATAATAAAGGTCAGAAATTTGATTACATATGGGTAATTCTCTAATGTCGAATGCGACATTCGTACGCATTCAAAGTGAAATAAAACATATGCCAAAACATTATTTTGTTGTGACAAAAGGGAAAACTTATAGGTCTTGATTAGCACTATAATTGATGTTTAGGCTGATTTTGGGAAATTGTTCGTTTTCAAGATAATTTAAAATAACCAAGACATTCGCACGCGACTCAGATAGAAGTCGTTTTTTCGGCGACCAGCTTTAACACTAATTTCGGCAAAGCGTGAACGAATATTTTGATCCAATTTATTTTGAAATGTAATGCATTCATTTATCTAAAAAATGCATTTTGTTTGATTTCAAAATATTAAGTAGTTTTTTTTTAAATTTGATTTGAGTCACTGTCGCACGCGACATGTCGCACGTGACAAAATATTCCACAGAATATTTGTTGTTTCTGTCTCTCTTTTTTTGAATTATATATCGAAACCGCTCGAAAAACTTGTTGTAAATTAAAATTGCAATATATTTCTATGTGTTAAAATGGTTTATGTTACAATCTTACTATCCTTCTTAGTGTAATAGATAGAATACAAACGGTCCATTTTGGAAATCCATTTTTAAGGAAATGGGCAAAAATATAGAAAAAGTGAATTTATTCCAATGTAGAATCTATATGTTCATCCTATTGAATTTCTTCTAGAATTTATTGCTTAAATAAATAACTTGAATACATTTTTGGAAGGAAATTTCACGAGTTGTGAGTTTTTGATCAATTTTTCGTTTTTAGCATCGGTTGACATTTCTGTGGAAATGCCCATATGTTCATATATTCATTATTTATTTATATACAGTTAACTTATAATCAGGAATTAAAACCGAAACTTATATCGGTTTTAGTTACGCTTTTGGTTATGTTCGCATTTAGGTTTTCGGTTATCGACTACGCAAAATCTTTGAATAAAGGTTTCGTAACGGTGAACCGGGTTTTGTATGTTTCGGTTTTAAAACAGCGGTATGGTTTCGGTTCACAAAAAAAAAAAAATGTCTTTGAAAAAATATAATTAAGTTATAAGAAAGCATTACTTTCTTAATGTTTCGTTCACACATTTATTTCACATATGAATCAAAATTAAAAATATAAAATAAAATCAAAAATAAAATACAAAGCTAATAACAAAAAATCAGAGATCGCAAACAAGACTTATGAGTCGGAAAAAATAGAAATAGTTCAAAATTTTTCGTTTTAAATTATTTTTAACTTGTTTTTTAATTTTTATAACATAAATTGAAAGTAAAACATGCTTTTAAAATTGTATTTTTTTGCAATTTTTAAAATAACAATTAAAAATACAAATTTTTTTTCATTTTTTAGTATAAAACTGGAAATAAAAATTTATTTTTGAATGTATGAAAAATCGAAATCCACCCTTATAAATGAAACGGTTACTAAACGGTTATTTCGGTTTTAAGGATTCGGTCAAATGAAAATTTTTCTTTTCGGCTACGGTTTCAGTCACGGTTTTAAATTTTAATCGGTTTTTAACGGTTAAGAGTTACGGTTTCGGTTAGGGTTTTAATCCCAGCTTATAATATTTAATTACAACTATTTACTTAATTATAGAGTACTGGCTGCTGAGGCCTTCGACTCTTCTGTTATGTCTAGATTTTATTTATAATATTTGTTTCCTTATTTTTAAATATTTGGGCGAAGGATGTTTTGAGAGATGGAAATTCTTTTAGGATATGGGCAATTGATACTGATGTGTTTCTGCAGAATGGACAAGTATTGTCTGATGATAAGTTAAGGAAGTGTTGGTGTGTCAGGTTGGAATCTTGACATATTGTTACTAGGATCTAAGATTGAGGTCTTGGTCATATTTCTATGAATAGATTGATACCAATTGGATGTGTTGTGTAAAGGGTTTTTTGTTTCTGTACTGAGAGTGTTTTTTTTACATATTTTTTGATGTCTTGGAAGTTGTTTTTTGGTGAGTTTAGTTGCATTTTTCGCGGCGAGGTCAGCTAACATAATACCTTTCCCCTGATGCCTACATGACCGGGAATCCAAATAATTTTGAATTGGTATTGGGTGGTATTTGGTGAGAATGTTTCGGATGATGGATGGGAAGTAGCCGATATTATGTGAATGTATACATACACATACATATGCATGTTTGTATGACACGCATAATTACGTGTCCAGGCATTAAAAAACAATCAAACACCTTTTCGATTGTAATTCAGTTGCAAATTTCACTTTTTACGTCAAACCAAATTATCATTCCCCCATTCTTTACACTCAGTGTTATTATTGTTATCAAGTAAATATCAAATATTTCTGTAACATATCAATTATAATTATACATCGATACATATGTACATATATCTCGGAATTTCAAATAATAAATGTATCTATTTATGCATTTTTTTTTACTTTTTATATATTTTTCCCTATTTGTACAAATTTATATGCAATTTTTAGAAAGGCATTTAATGAATAAAATTGTTTGCAGTATATTATTAACTCTCTTTTGTATACATGTATTATTTTGGCAAGTTTATTTAAATCATTGGCATTCGGAAGACAGTTATCATCTGGTTGCACTTGCTCCACTCAGTCGCTCTTTGACATTGGTTTCGTTTACACAGCTTCAGTTTCGTTATAAATATTTAAGCAATACACATACGCGAATATACATACATACATATGTATGTATGTTTGTATGTTTGTATGTGGCAGTGTCCACGCTGCACAACTGTTAACATGTGCACAGATTGCAGAGAAATAAAAATAACAATCAACGTTGCCTGAATAAATAATACGGTACAAATGCCAATCACTGCAGTCAGTTTTATACCAAGGCAGAGACACTGAATATATTCACTTTGGTTGTACAATATTCAGACACCACACACACATACACACACAGACATGCACACTCACACACATGCCTAAACACAAGCACAGACGTCGATGACTGACCGGCATATGACGTAGTCTCTCTGTATGTGGTATCTTTCTCTTTCTCTCTCTTAAATTCTCTCTCTCTGACAGGTAGTGCAGGGAACTGTCCAATAAGAACAGTCGAGTTGCTCGACTATAAGTTGCCCAGTATCTAAACCAAAAGTGGGCACGAAAACTGAATTCGGGAGCACTACAACAACATCAACAACAACCCCATTAGAGTCTACCTAAGTTGGGAGCAGCCGCTGCTCCCGGAGCCGCTGCGTGCCCACCGCTGATCTAAACATTTCGATTAAATTGCCAAAAATGTATAAAAATTTAAAAAACAAAATAAGTATAAGCATGTGAAAAATGTTACAGATATTCGGTTGCGGAATCGCAATTTGCTTTTATTTCTTCACACATTTTGCAGAATTTGTAGACAAATGAACCCCAAACAAATAAGGAAAATTTAATAAATGATAAAGTATTTAATAATAAAAAAGCAGAACAAAATTTATGATAAACACCTCAAGCATGGCAAATTAAAAAAAAAAAAAACATTGGAGTATTATCACCAAATTTGGTTGCCCCAATTCTTCCAGTCTCTGGGATTAGGGTGTCCGACACTGCCAAAAAATCTGTACTCTTTGGGGGCTGGGTAAACTACAAGTCAGCTGGACTGCATCTCACACAGTTGCAATCGTGATAACATAAACATTAAAGCTGGTTAAGCTTATTCATGTTTATTACAATACCTGCAGAAAAGCAAACATTAATTGGTATGCATGTGTTTGTGAGCACAATAAAGAAAAAGAGCCGCCCACTTAATTGCCAATACAAACAAATGTATGTATGTAGGTATATGTATGTACATATGTATATGTATATGTATACAACTAGGTCGCTTTGGCTATTGTTGTTATGGCTTTGTTGCGGTTTCGTCGCGCAGCAATTTAAATTTTAATGGTTCATTCGAACATGTATGCATACAGGTATTTACATAAGTATGTATATATGTACACATGTATGTAAGTATGTATGTAAATGAGAGCTTGTTAATAATCGAATCAGTGATAAGCACGCATACATTGTTAATAGTCCGTTTAACAAGTAAAGTGCATAAACCATTTGGCAAACAGTTGCAACTCTACTAAATGCCAACACCCCTTACTCCCCTGCCCCCCCACCTACCACCATAATCACCACATCTTCCCACGCACCAACAACGTCATCGTCAGCTTAGAGGTGAGTTATAAAAATACGCACACGTGCTGTGAGTTTGCTTGCATGTGTTTGTTTGTGTGTATGTATAAGTGTGCCTCTTAATGCAAATGAGAGGAAACCGTTAAAGCTTAATACAAAAGCTTTAAGTGCTTGTAAGCATACAGAAAGTGCATATCAAGTTGAGTGCGCGTTTTCCTGCACTTTATTATTAAATTGGTATTTTTTTTATTTTTTAAATGACACTTTAAATAAATTGCATAGTATATTTGTTTGTTTGAATTTAATCCAGTTTCGAAACCAGTTTAATTTAATAAATAATTAACATTGAATTTAAACAATTTCAATATAGATTAATTTGTGGTTATTATCCGACAGGCATGCTTCTCGATGTCACATCTTATTAATTTTTGATTGACACGATTTTTTGGATTTTTGTCATGATGGTACAGAACCGGTTCCAAAGCAATTCGAGCCCGGCTGCAAACTGGTTCAAGTTCGCATGAGAAAACTGGTTAAGAATTCGTGCCAAATGTCGTCAATAAATAATTTTCAAACTACTAATTATAAAAGCAATAATACTAGTTCAACCAGTTCGTCATCGAAAGCTTTTCAAAACAAAAAAAAGCTGTCTGGGAGTTCTAATATATCGATATCAAAAAATGCATTATGCAGTTCGTGTCGGTATTCACAATTATAATGCAAACTACAACAATTAACATGCTTGACTAAATGATATCATCGGAACAGCTAATTATAAAAATAGTTTTTTTCTATTTTTACTTTTTCCTAAAATTAGCCCTTCCTTATCTATGCGATAAAATCTATAGATAAGATCTATACAAGAGCATTGAATCCTTATTTTCTTCATTAAAATTAAAATTTTAAAAATAGTACAATTCCCTCAGTTACTTGAAGAGGGTAAAACAAATGAATATAGTTCAAGTCAAAATAATTACAGAAAAAGGGGTAATAATAATGTCGAATCGGTCGAAAATTGAATTTGTGCATGAAAATCACTTCCGGTTTTCAAATAATTTTGACTTAATTGTATAACATCTATTTAAATGTTACTTAATATTAATATGTTATAGGGTATTTAAACTTTGACGTGCAAAAGATAACTTTCCTTTCGTTTACTTTCGCGCTTATTTAGCTTTGCTTTGCAAGGTGTGAAAATATATATAAAGCTTATAGTTCTCTAACCGACCTGTTCATCATAAACACACACACACTCATTACTGTGCGCTTGTCACATACAAAAGGTTGAGAGTTTCTACATAAATTTCACAAAGATTAAATTGGCAACGTGCGTATGCAAATTTATATGTCCCACTGTCCACCTCTTGTAACTGTCTGTGTGTGTGTGTGTGTATGTGTGTGCTGATATTTGAATTATTAAACAAGTTTCAGCAGCAAAGTGAAAACAACATTTTATCAGTGCCTACACGGGCTAATTTCCATGCATATATTCCATTTGTTTGTTCATTGTTAAGTTTTTATTGCTGTGCGCATATTTTTGCGTTTACACGATCGCCGAGGCACATGGTTCGAGTACACCTTGCACTTGTTGTTGTTGTTGCTGTATTAAGTAAATTTTCGACATTCCTCCTGCCGCAACACGTTGCCAATGCTATGGAACCGAAACAGGAAGGCCAAGACCACAGAACAACAGCACCAACAGCAACAACAACAATAACAATAATTATACAAACAATATAGTATATGGACCCAGATGCGTGCGGTTGTGGGTGAGATGTGCGACGCGGGCTGCTGAGCAGTGCAGGGCAATGTTGTGTTGCTTTCACAAAATAAAAAAATAACTTCGTTGGTAGTTTATACCCTATGGAAATTCGAAAAAAAGTGGGGAGTGATAAGTATAAAAAAAAATGAATATTAATCAATATTAAAATTAAAAATAGGAAAAAACATTTGGGAAAGCATTCATACTATATTAAAAAAAAAACAAAAATCAAAAATAATTTATAACAAATGTATAATACTATTTGAAAGAAAACTCTACTGGAGTCAGAAAATTTAAAGATACTTTTTTTTTAATAGTAATTAACTCAATTTTCTCTAATTTTTGTGCTAACATACGGGTATTTCCAGGATCGCGAACGCGACATTTGTACGTCATTAAATGAAAAAAAAAATGGCAAAAGTGGACATTTACAAAAATATTTTCTCACGTATTTAATGCAATTTATCAACACCATTTTTATTATAAAAGACAAGCTTTCAAGACTTGTCGTTTTCGAATTATTTAGAGAGAACAATGCATCGCGAACGTGACGAAAAATGGAAGTCATGTTTGACTTCATCTTGACAAATGCGAAAGTCTGCGAAATGTGGCGAGTAATTTGGAAGAAAATACTCTTAAGCCATAATAAAATAATGTAGTTTTCCATTTTAGAAATAATTTTGTTATGTAACTATCATTTTATTTATTTTACAAGTTTCATTAGTAACTTGTACCGCGACATCGCGAACGTGACAAGATTTCCACCTAGTTTCTTCCAAGAATTAGTTCATAAATTTTTATTCAATATATCGAAAACAGCTTGTAAAACTTGTTTTAAATTAAGCATTCAATATATTTCTATGTATGAAAATGGTTTACGTTACAATATTACTATCTTACTTAGTGTAATCGTTAAAAAGCAAACGGTCCATTTGGGAAGTCAATTTTTAAGAAAATGCCAAAAATGTAGAAAAAGTGAATTTATTCCAATGTAGAGTCTTTATGTTCATCCTATTGAATATCTTCTAGCGTATATTGCTTAAATAAATAACTTAAATACATTTTTGGAAGAAAATTGCACAAGATGTGGGTTTTAGATCAATTTTACGTTTTTGGACAAGGTGGACCTTTTTCTGGAAATGCCCATATTTGTTTTATTAATTCTCTAGTATTTACGTTATTTCGAAGTGCCTCCAAATTGCTACTTTATGCAGACAAATTTAAATTCGTGGTCTTAAAATGTATCTTAGCCGCAATATTGTTATTGAAATCGCAGCATAAACAAAGAAGTTATTGAAGAAACGGTCTTCCCAAACTGAAACTGGCGCCATCTAGCGTTCGCAGCTAATAAGTCATAAATGAGTACGAATACGTGTTATCCTACTTCTGAAGTGTATACGATGTATGTATGTGATTACATACATACATATCTCGCAATCGTCTGGTTTTTAATTTATTTCTGCAAAATTTGTTTTTTTTTTTTTATTTAATTTTGAGTTTCGTACATTTGCTTGGTAATTAAAAAGCAATTATGCATATGTGATATTAATCGTTGTGAATTCTGGCGAAACTTGCATACGAATGAAAATACTACTGAAATTGAACGGCAACCCTGAACATGAAGAGAAAAAGAGGATGGAGGAGATTGAAGATTTTCCCCAGCGTGCAGTTTTTACACGGTACGATATGTGGGTCTCATGTCGGGATAATTACATCAGCACTTGTTTATTAAATCTCATGTGTATTACGATGTGTACTATATAACAAAAGCAGAAACGTGACCAGCGCACGTTCAAATAAAAATTGTGCCAATCGACGCGACGCGAGGCGACGCAACAGTCTGTGGAGTCAGTATGTTGCCGACTGTTGACCAACTGGCAGACCCATTTCAGTGTGCGATTGTGGGCTCTTATAATTAGTTATACACTGCCCGTACAGTGTTGCCTGGCTACATGCAATTCAACCAGATAACACGCTTTGGATAAGAGCAATTTTTAAACATATCGGGTATCGGCCTGCATTGGTATCGAAAAACTTCTTGGTGGCATTTTTTAAAAAATGTTTTTTTTATTGGGACTATTTTTTTTTTTTTTTGAGAATGTAAAGTTTGTTATTTGAATAATGAGCTAAAATTCTTTATACTGTTAGATTAAATTTTCTATTAAGTTATTCGATATCGAAACTTGCACATTTCAATAAAATTGTAAAATCCTTCAAAATCGCTTTGAAGTTTAAAAAAAAACCTCTAGATTTCATGTTTAATAATTATCGATAAGTATTGACTTATTCTCGACACAAATCTACCACACACGCAATTTGTCAATTTTTCCACTTAATCGATTCAAGATTGAATAATTATAACGGTATTTTCAGCTGTTTTAATATTTTCAAGCAACACATCGCCTAAAAGTCTGCAGTAATTTTGTTTAATTCTAATTTTTCTAATAATGAAATATATGTATGTTTATTCATATTCAGCAACGGGTATCTCTAGTCCAAAAATCTCAACACAGAACCAATTTCAATGAACAAATATGCACACTGTACCAATTGTAATGAGCACACATGTACGAGTAAATATATACTTGAGTGGGATGGGAAATTGTCCTGTGACAGACTATAATATCCTCCAAAGGGGCATAAAAATGTTTTCTGATGCGACAAATTGAGCACAGGCGACCCATTAAATGGAAATGGAAATGGGAATGAGAACGTACATGAAAATGAAAATGCATTGACAATTGCCATACCCCGAGTACTCGTACATTGTCTTCGAAAGTTATTGACCCAAATTTTAATGCAATCATAAAAAAAATACACAGATAAAACCAAGCTGAGCAACAGTTTTGCCGTATGACCAACACGTGAGGTTTGTGTAGCCATTGGGAGGAGGGTGCCCCTTATGAGCAGGGTTCACAACCGGTTTGAAAATTATATGAAATGCAATTTTTGTGATAATCAAATGCCAATCGACGACAGCTTTATGTATTTGTCTGTACTTTAGAAAAAATAGCAACACTTAAAGTAAATGTGCAAGTTTTCTGTTACGTCATTCGTAATCAATGGTAATCGAATTTAAATTGTTATCGATTTGCTAGAAATTGTACAACTTTTGCTGCTGGAGATGAGCGTACAATGGAATTCGAAAAAAGAATCGTCAAATTGAAAAATAAATTTAACATCTTTTTGTATTTTTAAAATATTTAAGATTTGGTAATTGAACTCTACATTTTCAGGAAATTTGAACCGCATTCATTTACCATTTCTGCCATCTTTGAACGGAACCGGAATTCGAAACCGTTGCACTAGTTTTGCAAATCCATCTACACGTAACAAGATAAGGAAGGCAATCGATTTTCGAGTCTATATAAAATTGATGTGATCTCTTGTCCTTCAACCCATGAAAAGAATTTTAGAAAATGCAACAAAATGTTAAATATCTCGGCGATTTTGTAATGAAATGACTGCACGTTGCCAAACCGCCTAATTAACGAGTCTACAATCATGAAATACGGTGTATAAAAATTAAATTTACTTAGAAATTAAAATAATGCGGCATTTAAGCAACTATGTACATATGTATATGCTATACTGAATTGCTAATTTGATGAGAAAAGAAAAATAAAGAAATCGTTAATTTCATGGCATAAACGTTGATTTTTCGCTGTGGTTTTCAGTTTCACCCACACACACATAGACACACACATGTGTGCCAGATTTGCGTGCAATTAGAACAATGCCGAACCGACACAGATTGCAAATATTTCACGGCATTTTCACAAATCTGTTGCTGAATTTCTAAGACATTAAATTTCGACTGTGGCTGCGGCGAAGCAAAAAGAAAAGAAAACAAATTAAATGTTAAGGTTGTTTACTTGGCAAGCGGTATAGACATTATCTCAAGCGACGAACAAATCACCTGAAACTCTAATGATACCCAGGAGTCGTAGAGAACAAGGGTGTATTATAGGCGTTTAAATGTAAATGTAAAAGTTTACAGCAGCGTTGGGCACGTAGTGGCTCCGGGAGCAGTATCTACAGTTTTAATGATAAAACGCTCTTTTCAGAATCGCAAATTACCATTTATTTATATTCAATATCCCAATTAATTGCATCAGGATCTATTAAATGTAAAGGTAGTTACGGCTTTTTTAACATTTTTCAAGCCAGCCTTCAAATTCAACACTACAATAAGCATGTGTGCATTTCATTTGACTATCGAATACCTTATTGTCGACTTTAGATTTTTCAATTCTTCCCATTTGGATACTATTAATGCAATCGTGAGCGTTCGTGTCACGCGCCCATCTCTGCAGAGAGAGATTGCAGTTTGAACGCTGACAGCTCGTTTTGCAAAAGTTATTAAAAACAAAAGTAAAACCGTTTAAATATTTACTGTAAATAAGGAGCAACAGCAGCAACGGCAACGCTTAATTAAAGTGCAAAATGTATTTGTTATTCAACTATTTGCGAAATGTGGCAAACTAATTAAAAGTGTGTCGAAGTCGAATGCCAATGGCAAGAACAAAAGCCGACCGCGAACAACAGCAACAGTTGCTGAACGTTAAGATGTGTGTGTGTGTATATGTGTGTGTGGGTGGTGTCTGTTAACAAAAGCGCAAACAACAACAAAAACAACAACAACAGCAGTTTACACTTGTTGTTATAGCATTTCAAAAACAATGCAGATATGTCTGCCTGTGTGTGCGTGTGTGTTTGTGCCATAGAATACATTGGAAGTAAAACGGAACCATGCGAGACAAGACCATATTTGTGTGTACTCGTACATTTATGCATGCTTAAACATACATACATACATATGTACATACATACTTACAGTAGCGGACAAAGAAAATCGGATACCTTAAAAGAGCTTTTTTTTGGAGTTTTTTTAATGTGTTAATGTAGGGATGCAAAAAAATTCAAACAATTCTAATAGTGACTGCAAAAAAAATATTTCAAAAATCTCTTTGTTAGTATTTTTTATGATTTTTGGAAAATTGCTAAAAATTACTATTTTAATATCTGTTTCCTCCTTATCATACAAAAAGTAGCTTAAGGAACAATTTTCAAAAAAAAACATAAAAAAATACTAGCAAAGAAAAAATTTGTTTGCAGTCACTGTTAGAATTATTTGAAGCATTTTTTTTGCATCCCAACATTTTTTGTGTGAGCCCGAGGAAAAAAGTTTTGAAAGTAGACTTTTACAAAAGTTCAAAAATTTCAATGGGTACACTTAATGGGTTAAGGAAAGTTTTGTATCATTCAAACGGTCCCTAGGCCACGTACGTTGTGCCTATGGTCGAATAAATGAACACTTAAAAAAACTTAAAAAACCGTTTTTTTTATGGTGTTCGGTTTTCTTTGTCCGCCACTGTATGTATCTGTAAAATTAACTAGACAACAATACTCATACTATACTATAGTTATTCAAAACGCTACAATTCAATTAACTGTAAAGAGTTTTCACCGAGAAATTCCCTCGATATAAGTTTTTGTTTGTGCCAGTTCCCAATAATGACGATTTACTTCATTCAATGATTAAAAAAACAAAAAAAAACTTTCGATGGGAATAAAGACATTTGTATAAAGTCAAAGGAAAGCGCAGAAAAAAAATTACATATTCAGGTGATGTCAAAAAGCTTCACATTTCATATTCTGTTTGACAAACTGAACAATCACACTTTAACCTGCTGTCAAAGTTGAACCAATTTCTCATGTTAAGGTTAATTATTTTATGTCATCTAACGATTGAATATTTAATTGGTTTTGAGAGGAAAAAAATTACCATTTTTTCATTGATTTTAAAATATAACTAATAAATCCTGTAATATTTGAACTTTTTCAAGAACAATTTGCAACTGTAATAAAATTAGAGAAATAAATCAAAAGCCACAAAAATTATACATAATATTTGGAACTTTGACTTAAAAAAAAAAGACTTTTGTGACACATTTTTATTCCCGTTACTTAAAAACAAGGTAAAAGGGTATATTGTATTCGTTGAAATGTATGTTAAAGGAAGAAGGAAGCATCTCTGACCCTATTAAGTGTATATGTTCTTGATTAGCATCAACAGCCGAGTCGTTATAGCCATGTCCGTCTGTCCGTGTGAGGGCCTAGATTTCAGTGACTATAAGAGCTAGAGCTACCAAATTTGGCACACAGACTTCTATAAACCCCACGCAGATAAAGTTTGTTTCGAAATTTTGCCACGCCCCTTTCCACCTCCGCATATTGCAAAAAGCCACCACACGCACCGTTTTTAGAATATCATGTATTTTTTTTTAGGTAATTAACGTTAATTGCAAAAAGATAGGCCAACCATATCGGTAGCAATGTAAATGCCTAAAAGCATGCAAAAAAAAATATTTTAGATTTATTTAGCCTTTCCCACTTGTTATATTTATTAATTTCTAGGGAAGTTCGACTGTATCTCTATAAAATTTCAAAATCTCGTATTCACATAAATGCATAATAAGTCTTAAATTAAAATTAAATCGTTTCAATCGATGAATAAACCACAAAAGGTTCGGTTTATCCACGACATGAACAATGGTTATATAAAAGGGCATGGTTAAAGGGCGTTGAATGTCATGCACACCTGCCTAAATATTCATATATCCACATGCATTTATCCATGCATGCAATTCTTTTGCAATTCCAATTCCAATTAGAAAGCCAAGTGTCATGGAACTGCAATTAAAATGTGCATAATTCAAATTGGACTTTTTCGATAAGTGGAATGCCAAATGAAAGTCTTATGTAATTGCTTGTTGCCCAAGGCCAAGAGTTGTCATATTAATAAACTGGCTAAGGATTAAAATCACACAAAGAAACATAAACTAGAAGAGAACTCATCAAAACTTTAACTTTTAAGGAAGCTTTTGAAACTCTCTCATAATTTATCAATACTCTGTAAAAAGCCCAGATTTGCAGACATAAAGTAATATATGTATATAAAAACGACCCAGAAAAAATATTCCATTACGTAACGTAACTATCATATAAGTTGGTTTTAAATTGAGTTTGAAATTAAAGTCAACATAAAATGTAAAACTTTATTTTAACTAATAGCCTTTCCTCACTGAAACTACTAGCCTTTCCTCACTGAAACTACATTTCAGCATTTTAGCATTTTCGAAGCAAATGCTACTTTTTTCGTATACATTTCATATGGGAACTAGTGGTGGGGGAATAGTACATTTCTAAGGAATGTAACTACATTTAAAAAAAAAAATGCGATATTCATCGGAATTCAATCGATGTTTGGAGTTTTTTTTTAAATTGAGAAAGTACTATCACTGAATTTCTCAACTTTTGGCGCCAAATTTCAAACTGTAAAAAACTGTACTGTATTTTTTATTTAATGAAGAATTTTGTAATAATAAAATGCCGCATTTAGCAACAAAAGAAGTCAAAGACTGACCCCTATGGCTACATGAGTCAACATAACACGTTGTCGGTCGCAACAATCATTATTAATTCGTTATAGTTTCTTATTAAAATAAACTAAAAAAGAGTAAATATAAAAGTAGTGCTTATTGGTAAATATTTTAATATTTATTAGTATCTATTGAATTGTACAAGAAGTTTCTGATAAGGGCGCTACGATATGTTTTCACCAACAATCATTTATCAGAATCTAAGAATCCCTGACTCTTGCTGTAGTTGCGCTGAAACCATAAGTACACTGTCTTCAAATTTCGTTAATCCACAGACAATCCCAATCCATAGAGAGCTACGGCAAGCCCTTGTTCAATGAGAGCTCGTTAAAATGGTGTTTTCACTATGGGTTCCCTTTGCAATGGTTTATCTGAATGGTTTGCCAATCCGGAATAGTTGGATGATCTCCTAAACATCAGAGATTCTGTCCCAAGCAGCGAAATTTTCTTGAAATCCTTCCATTTGTTTTCTCGTATTTTTTAATTTCAGTTGTCAAATGAATTTGTAAACAAAACACAAATGTTTTGTAAATGCTAAATGCAAATGCTATGCTATGAGGACAGGCAGTTGCATACTTATCGATAGCACCGATATTTTTATAAAATGTACATTAGTGAGGAAAGGCTATACATTTCAGCATTTTAGCATTTTCGAAGCAAATGCTACTTTTTTCGTATACATTTCATATGGGAACTAGTGGTGGGGGAATAGTACATTTCTAAGGAATGTAACTACATTTTCAAAAAAAAATGCGATATTCATCGGAATTCAATCGATGTTTGGAGTTTTTTTTTAAATTGAGAAAGTACTATCACTGAATTTCTCAACTTTTGGCGCCAAATTTCAAACTGTAAAAAACTGTACTGTATTTTTTATTTAATGAAGAATTTTGTAATAATAAAATGCCGCATTTAGCAACAAAAGAAGTCAAAGACTGACCCCTATGGCTACATGAGTCAACATAACACGTTGTCGGTCGCAACAATCATTATTAATTCGTTATAGTTTCTTATTAAAATAAACTAAAAAAGAGTAAATATAAAAGTAGTGCTTATTGGTAAATATTTTAATATTTATTAGTATCTATTGAATTGTACAAGAAGTTTCCGATAAGGGCGCTACGATATGTTTTCACCAACAATCATTTATCAGAATCTAAGAATCCCTGACTCTTGCTGTAGTTGCGCTGAAACCATAAGTACACTGTCTTCAAATTTCGTTAATCCACAGACGATCCCAATCCATAGAGAGCTACGGCAAGCCCTTGTTCAATGAGAGCTCATTAAAATGGTGTTTTCACTATGGGTTCCCTTTGCAATGGTTTATCTGAATGGTTTGCCAATCCGGAATAGTTGGATGATCTCCTAAACATCAGAGATTCTGTCCCAAGCAGCGAAATTTTCTTGAAATCCTTCCATTTGTTTTCTCGTATTTTTTAATTTCAGTTGTCAAATGAATTTGTAAACAAAACACAAATGTTTTGTAAATGCTAAATGCAAATGCTATGCTATGAGGACAGGCAGTTGCATACTTATCGATAGCTCCGATATTTTTATAAAATGTACATTAGTGAGGAAAGGCTATAAATTTACCAGTCTTATCGCTCTGTAGCCCTAGTATTCTGTCTTTCAATCTTATGCATAGATATGTACATATACGAGTATATACATTGTTGTTTTTTTGCATTTGCATAATTCCCTTTTCATATCGAAATGTAAATGATATCTTAACAATTGTTGTCGTTGTCTTTTTTTATATTGTATATACATTTCATTTAAATTTTTCTTTTTCTATTTCGTTGCCATTGTTAAAATCTCATTGAAACTGTTGCTTTGTGTTTTTTCTTTTTTTCTACTATTTTTTTTTTGTATTTTTTGTTGGCTCAAACGGTTTTGGCTTTTGCACTCTAACGACATGCACACACACACACACACATACACACATAGGACATGGTAGCAAAACAAAAACAGTTTTAAATTGCAAATTATTCAGCTAAAGCGAGCACAGGCTTTGGCTTTGTTGGCAGTTTGGCTTTGGCTTTGGGTTTGCTTTGGTAACTTGGGCGCGTCGTTCTAGAAAGCCTCATAGAGAATTACACCATGTGGCACTGTGGGCACCGTGACACCAAGTTCCGTTTGCTTTTCAACAGAAACAACACTTGTGCAAATAGTAATAATTGAAGTGTTTATTCCAGACTTTTGAAGCACACAATATTATGTATGTACACATCTTTAGAAATTTACTAATATTTGTTTTGTTTTCATTGTTTTTCACAATTACTCAAATACAACGTTTGTATTTCACAGTGATGTGGCAACTCTCTACTTAACGCAGTTCGAAAAACGCGTAAATTTGTTTTTGAGTTTTCAATTAATAGATTTAAAAAAAACGAAGACAAACAAAAAACTAAAGAAACATTTGTGGCTTATCATTATTATAAATTTTAATCATTATAAATTTGAATCATAAACGCATAAAAACATAATCCAAGATGTTTATCTTATGCAGAAGATTCCCCCAATTTTCCCCAAAGATATTTTGCCAACGCATTTTACATATTTACAAAATGAGCAACAAATTTCCTATTTCATTAGACTTATTCAATTAGCGGCTTTTGTTAGCCTTGGCTTTTGATCTTCGTACTGTGTCGCCTTCATTAGCATATTGAAAGGTTATAAATCATTCGACACTAAAAAGTACTATAAAGTAAATCTGCGCACTTAAATGCTCTATCTAGGCAAACAATATAAGTTTAGACCTTATCAGTCTGACGCATTAGTTGCCGGTTTCAATAGCATTTGTTCCACTGTGCGACATGCCGCGTGTTGCGTGTCGAAGCATATTCGCTTCGTTTTTTGTGCTTTAGTCTCGCTTTTGGCAGCTTTTATTTTTGTTGTTGGTGTTGTTGTTGTTGTTGTTGTTGTCATCAGCGTCGCTTTTTTGCCAATTAATTATAATAATTAAGTTTGAAATGCGTTGCGACTAAGCAACAACAACAACAACTACAACATTAACAACAACAAACACAAACACACAAAAATGCTCCCACACGCAAACGCATTTTACTGCCGATCCAATTTTCCGGGGCAATCCTTTGACGCCGTCTAACCAGGACCCAAAACAAGAAAAAAATTAAATAAAAAAAAACTACATACTCAACAAAAAGAGTATGCCATGTATATGAAAATGTACAAGGACACAAACATATTCATTTAGGTACATACTCGTCATTGAATACATACATACAGTTGCGGTCAAAAAAATAGTAGTGCGTGCAATGTAATTACATAAACTGAAAATTAAAGGACTTTCAATTTATCCAAATTTTTTATTTATTTTTTTTAAGGTACGTTATTATATTGTAAATCCATCTGAGGAATCAAAGATAGTGAAAATTTATTATTTTTTGACTTAGCAATTTTTTTCTTGTAATAGTCTGAAAAATGGGTGGTCAAAATAATAGTAGTAGCGTTTCAAATACCTCATTACTTTTGTCACTAGACTTTTGGACATGGATCGAGTTCTTCCTTGTTTATCTTATTTTGGAGAGTACTTAATGGCGTTACTGATTATGGTTGGCAATCATCTAATCAAATTTTCCACTTCCTTAAACGTTATCCTTTTAGGAATCAATTTTTTAATACGAGCACGCCTATCAGGAGTGCAATGCTTGCCACGCCCCATTGTAACAACTCTAAGCAAAAATTTGTTTATAAAATTTATAGTAAATTATCAAATTACATAAATAAATATCAAATCAAGTGCCTTTCCTGCTTAATATCCTTTTTTTCCCACTTTTAATGCTTTCACTACTATTATTTTGACCGCCCATTTTTTAGACTATTACAAGATAAAAATTGCTAAGTCGAAAAATAATAAATTTTCACTATCTTTGATTTCTCAGATTGATTAACAATATAATAAGGTATCTTAAAAAAATTGAATAAAAAATTTGGATAAATTAAAAGTCTTTAAATTTTAAGTTTTTGTAAGTTCATGGCAAGCACTACTATTTTTTTGACCGCAGCTGTATGTACATATATTATGTATCGAGCTTACGAGAAATTACTTGTAGATTACATTAAATAAATATCTTTCGTTTATTCTAGATTTTAAAAATACTGAGAGTATCAAGTAATAAACAATTTCTCAATTTTCAAAATTGTATTAAAATTATTTATGAGCTTATCTTACTCCTAGCAATTTTCCAAAATAAAAGGAAATTTTAAATGTCAATCAAATCTAAATCTACTTTATCATTTCAAACGGAAAGTATTTTTCCTCCCCAGTATAGATAATAAATTTTAAATCGATTTGTAATAATAAATAAAAAATCTATAACAATTTGATGGCGTTTATCGTAGGATATGACGGATACTCGTTGGTTACGTGTAAAATAGATAAATAATAATAGATTAATTGCACAGCGTGTGTGGGCAAATTCGCAGCGATTGAGCCGATGATGACGATGACGATGATGAAATCCCGTTGCCAAGAGTAAACAATAACACCGAAATTGTCCCACATGCACATGTCACCCACCCAAAAGCCTCACAGCATACACAGGAACGAGCACACACACACACACACACACACACATAGACCATATAAAAATACGAAATTTGAGGCGAAATTCTTGTTGGGCGCGCACTCGTTTGCCATCCGTCTCCCTCTACCATTCACTTTCTCTCTCTCGCTCTCTCTTTAGCCAACACCAACAAGCAACAGCAATCCCTAGTGCTCCCCCACTTCACCTGCCCCTCCACCATTCTCTCATCCTTCTCATCCACGCTATAACATAAATTACTCGTTCAACGTTTGGCCAATTTTGAACGTTAGGCTGCAAACAAAGTGTACAGTTACCGCGAGTGCCATAAAATTATAATTATTATGTACATATATAATAATTGTTGTTGTTTTTGTTGCTTTTTGCATACGAGTATTTTCAAAATGAATTTCAAACAAATTTTATTTTATCTTCTCGCGCATCGCGTGCTCTTGTCGTTGTTATTGTTTATGTTGTTGTTCCTGGTTCTTGTTGTTGTTGTTGGTGGTGTCTTTGTGAGTGACAGTTTGGACTCAGCCGACTGCGCTGCGACTGCGCTGCTGTCTGCTCCAATAAGTCAAATAGTTTTTCACTTGCCGCGATTTTTCATCATGTGTGTGCGGTAATTTTTTATCTTTTTTTTAATTTTACTTCTCTTTTCTTTTGTTTTTCTTTTCTTTTTTTGCCTCTTGTTGCAAGAAAATTGTCGCGCAGTGAAATTATTTTTGGCAATTGTATTTTAAACGCCGCTGCAGGTGGCGGACGGAGTAGAAGGAGGTGAAGACGGTGGCGAAGGAGGAGGAGGAGGAGGAGGAGGAGGATGCGGAGAGAGAGATGGCGACGATTGCGACCTAATTTCGGTTTCTGTTTCACAGTTTTATGCGTTCGTTGTTCTTGTAGCTTCGGCAATTAGCATACAAATTGTGAGCAGATACACACACACACACATACATATGTACATGTATGAGTCAGAATGGTGTGGGATGCAATAGCTTAAGACAAAAGCACAGACAAATTGCTTAAAAATAACAATATATGGTACACACTAACAACGTAAGGAACAGCTGATTAGCTAGACATATCTACACTTACAAAAACACACACACACACACACACACACACACTCACTTTCATAGATGTTTTACTCAACTATTTCGAACTGAAAACCCAACACTTTAAACTTGATTTCTTACTAAAAATTGAAATTGCTGAGGTCAAGCATTTCAAATATATTTCCAATAAGTCTTGTCAAGTCCGTAAACTACATTATTTAAGAGTTTTTAAATATTCCAGATAAGTTCAATTTAAGACTTAAATTAAATTAAATTCTTAAATTCTTGTAAACTTAATTGCTAAAAAATATTTCTTGAATTAAGTATAATGAGCAACCTATTGATTTTAAATCTATATTTACGATTTTACAAAGCTTTTCCCGCAAGTATTCGGTGTGGAAAACCGTTTCGAATATATGTATCTACAGTTTTTCTTCATTCAAGCTTCTTTACTTTTATATTCAGACTTTTGTCACGTGATTAAATTGTTATGGATCTTTTTTTTGTAATTCTTACTTTTATTGCAGATTCTTAATTCGAGGTCAATCGAACTTTATTTTAGCATGGCTTTTTCTCTCTGTGCCTGTGTATTTATAAGAAGAATATCCTGTATGAGAGTAAATCTGTCCTAAGAACTGCACATTTAAAAGGATTAACTGTAACGTTCCCGTACATAAATGAATGCATACACAACACACACACACACACACATACGCACACATGGCAGACAACGTGTTACATGCAAATCTGCTGCCAAGTTGTGCGTAACAGTTTTCAAATGCAACATCACGCACACAATAAATTAAATACCCATACGCACACACACACACACACACACACACATTCACATACACATACTCGCATCTCTGGGAGACTGGGACATGTCATTGAGAGAGCAACGCAAGCGAGCAACAGAAGGGGGAAGATGGGCGGGGACCAGGGCAAATCATGTTGGGGAGCGCAAAATGTAACAAGCATAAAACTCACCGCTCTTACAACAATAACAACAACGACATACAAAAGTCCATTTGTACGCACACAAAGCGCCCGCAGCGCAGCTTTTGCATTCGTTACAGTGACGGCCAAAACAAAAGCAACATCAAAGAATTTTCCCTTGTTACGTCAATGTTTATGCTAAACACTTGTATTTGCAGTTCTTTCTACTACAGCGAGCAAAGTGCACTTAAAGTCGCTGCGGAGGAGGAAGAATAGAGAGGTCGAGGTATAGATTCAACTCGATAAGTTGTCAAGGTTGCAATGTTTTGTCATAAATTTAATAAAAAATAAATTATATTACGTAGACAAAAAAGTATTGAAAAAAATCTTATTTATAAACAAAAAAAAGTTGGTTCACTTTTTCTTTCGAAAATGTCCGCATATTTTCATAAAGTGGCAACCCCGTCGACAACTGGTAAAGCACAACAAAAGCAAAAAAAGTTTCAGCATCAACTTGGAAAGCAAAAATACTTTTACTTAACTTTGCTTCTTAAAAGAAAATGAACAACAAAGATAGTTAAGTAGCGCAGACGCAAAAAACAAAACAAAAAAAACTTCTGTAAAGGTTTGTCAGTTGAAAACGGTTTTCATAATACTGCGAGAATGTTGCGGTTTTTATGGCCGCCAGTGTATTGTATGCGTAAAGTAACTGTAACGAGATACACAATGTTTGGAAGAGTGACAGAATATGCAATGAGGGATGGGCGGGGAGGGGAGGGCAGGGCAGAAAAGGGGGAGTATCAGCCGCTGAGCAGCTGTTTAAAGCACAAACTGAAAGCGAAAGGACGCAGCAAAAGTAAATGTTGGTTACCCAAGGGTAGGTGATGGATGGATGGATGGATGGATACTTGTCGGAGGACAAAGATGGGTATGTATTGGTTATGAAGGAATGGGACAAAAGAGTCACTTTTGAATATTTAATATTTATAGCTTGAGCAGCGAACCGAGAGATGATTTGTATCCCCACCGGAAGCTAATCTCGAGTTGAACTAACTCGCACATTTACTTACCCACACACACACAGGCACACACACACATTCAAATACAGAGCAGAGCTTTTCATGGCACAAATCAACACACTTCCACAAGAAGAGAATCGGTTACTCTGTCAGAAATGTATGTGTACAAGGCTATTTTATGAAAATATACATACATACATACATACATACAAATAAATGTGTAAGTGTGTTTTAAAGCATGTTGCATCAAAAATCCAAATAAGTATGCTTTATCGATTCCCATTCACATGTATGCATGTGTATGTGCGTGTAATATTTATGTATGTATGTATAGACGTACACACTTCTTCTTCTCAGTGAAAGAAACCAAATAAGGATAAAAACGAAGTAAAGGCACGCGGTTGCTCAAGCTCAACTAAGCTTGCCTCGGCGCACTTAATTTTGTTGCTGTTGCTGTTGCTTTTGCTTTTGCATGACACTGCCAGTCAAGGATGTGGTGAGAGCGAGAGCGCGAGAGTGAGGGAGGAGAAGGAGTAGAGAGACGGGGGCCAACGAGTGAATTCCTGGTTTGGGCTCCTGCAAAAGTCAACCCTGACCGCTGGCTTGGCAGCCTGCCGAGGCGCATGCACGAGGACACGCACACACACACACACACACACACACACACACACACACACACACACAAACAAAGGCTACATACATATGTATGTATATATACATACATACATAAATAAGCAGTCAGTTAGTCGGTCATTATGACGACGTTCTGCTTCTGCTACGGTGTTGCCATCTTAGCTATTTTATAGCTAAATTCAATCCAGAACATTTAAAGTTATTGCTTTTAAAACTTTAGTGAATTTCAAAAATTAGTTGACTAATTTTTAAGACAAGAACTTAAAAAAATCAATTGGATGTTCTTTGCAGAAAATGTAGTACAAGTGAATACTGGGACTACTGGAAGAATGGAAATAATGAACAGGTAAAAATATATGATTTTGATAAATTAGCGTATTTGTTTAGATATAAAAACATTTTCTTTCTTTACTCTTTTTACTACACTGTACTTTCTGTACTTTCAATTATAAGCTCTACAGGAAAAGTAACTATTTTTTTTTATTTTTTTTGAATAAAATTAGCAATTTTGGGTCTTGAACACTTAGCAACACTGTGCTGCCGTTGTTAGTGTTGGTGCTGAGTGTCCTGTTGCTGACAAACAACAACAAAGACAACAACAACTCGTGCAAATAAAAGAAAAATGAAAACACAGCGCCGTCTTCTTCTTCTTCGCTCCCCACAGCGTTTGGGATCGTGACAGCAGCAGAAAAGCCCCAAATATTTGGTGGAATGTGTGTGTGCATGAACAAACTATGTATACATAAATGTATATTTTACATACAGCAATTTCAACTGCCGGCCACGCTTCTTTTTGTTTTAGCCAAACGTCAACTGCACCAACAGCAACAAGAGGAAAACAGGACAACACTCAAAATTGGTGCTTATAAATGAAGGGATGCTGATGTCATGCTAAGTATGTACATATATACATACAGCTGCGGTCAAAAAAATAGTAGTGCCTGCAATGAACTTACAAAAGCTCAAAATTTAAAGACTTTTAATTTATCCAAATTTTTTATTTAATTTTTTTAAGATACGTTATTATATTGTAAATCCATCTGAGAAATCAAAGATAGTGAACAGTTATTATTTTTCGACTTAGCAATTTTTTTCTTGTAATAGCCTGAAAAATGGGCGGTCAAAATAATAGTAGTGAATGCATTAAAAGTGGAAAAAAAGGATATTAAGCAGGAAAGGCACTTGATTTGATATTTATAATTGTAATTTGATAATTTTCTATAAATTGTATAAAAAATATTTTACTTAGAGTTGTTACAATGGGGCGTGGCAAGCATTGCACTCCAGAAAAGCGTGCTCCTATAAAAAATTTATTTCTAAAAGGATAACGTTTAAGGAAGTGGAAAAATTTGATTAGATGATTGCCAACCATAATCAGAAACGCCATTAAGTAGTCGCCAAAATAGGATAAATGTGGAAGACCCCGATCCATGTCCAAAAGACTAGTGACAAAAGTAGTAAGGTTTTTGAAACGCGACCCTTTTGCTCCTGCAGCACTTATAAAAAAGAACTTTGGTATGGACCAAAGTGTGTAAAACGTTCTTAGATGTTTGCGAAATAATAATCTGGCAGAATGAAGCCCGTCAAAAATTCCGTTATTAAAAAAAATACCTGCCCAAAAGCGATTTCGATTTGCTAAGGATCATCTGAATTGACCCTAGAGAAATAAAGAAACCTCTAGTGGTCGGTTGTGTCCAAAATTATTTTTTTTGCTGGTCGAGGATCTCGACAACATGTAAGGTATCCGTTAAAGTCCGAATATCAGCCCAGATTCACCTGCAGGACCATAAAACATTGTGGTATGAGAATAATAACCTGGGCGCATTTTCACATTACTGGGTCCAACCCATATAATGGATCATAACCATAATGGAAAGGCACGAGCATGTGAAAATTCTGCAGGACACTATGCTACCGTATTTTTCAGATGATATGCCGATAATTTGGAGGTTCCAACTGGACATAGACCCAAAGCATATCAGCAAATCTTCGAAAGAATGGTTCGCATAGAAAAAAGTTAATGTAGTGGAGTGGTCACCACGGTCCCCCGATCTGAATCCCATTGAAAATTTGTGGTCCGATATGAAGAAGGATATTGCCAAGCATCAACCAACAAATAATATTCATCTTTGGAAGATCGCTAGAAGCGCCTGGAGCTCAATACAAACAGAACGATGTAAAAGCCATGATCCGTCGTTGTAAGGCGGTAATTCAAGATAAAGGCTGAAGCCAAATTATTAAATTTGTTAATTATTAAGTGCATTTCACATATCTAACCTTTTAAATAACAAAAAATTAAGTTTAGGACGTTTTCATCATTAAAATATTTGAATATGTTCATCACTACTATTATTTTGACCGCCCATTTTTCAGGCTATTACAAGAAAAAAATTCCTAAGTCGAAAAATAATAACTGTTCACTATCTTTGATTTCTCAAATAGATTAACAATATATTAACGTATCTTAAAAAAATTAAATAAAAAATTTGGATAAATGAAAAGTTTTTAAATTTTGAGCTTTTGTAAGTTCATTGCAGGCACTACTATTTTTTTGACCGCAACTGTACATATATACGCATGTACATCTGTGTGTACATACATATATTTGTTAGTAAATAAATACTTAGCTGTTGCATTTTCAATTCGAATATTCTCGTATGCACACAGAAAAAGCTTTTTGATCACTTCCAAAACTATTCCCCTAAACACATTCTCGTACACTTAGTCCAAACTCTATTCTTACAGTTTGTTTTTTGCCAGGTCTAGGCTTAAATAGTTAAATTTCAAAAGGAATATAGTATTAAAGTCAAATAATAGAATAAAATGGCGACCAAAAATTAATCGTATACTTAATATCCACCATTTTTAAAATTCCTATTTATCGTGTTTGAATTTTTTATGTTTGAAAATATAAAATTTAATAGAGATGCAAATTTAAGCAGAAACAGGGCTTCGAAACCACTGTGCGGTGACGAAGCACCGACCAATGATTGTGTGTGGGGTTTGGTGAGTAAAAAAAGACGCGAAAGCACAGGCGCCCGCATTTCTCTCCATTCCCACTGTGTTTGCATGTATTTTCTGTATGTTTGTGTGTGTGTGTGTGTGTGTTTGTTTGCGCTTGTGGTGAGCTTAGGCTTGCTTTGGCTAAGGCGAATTGTTGCGTGCGACGCCGACGCAGGCAGAGTCCTGCTGGCATTGCCACTGCCGCTGTTGCTGCGGCTGCTGCTTTTTGTGAGCTTTTTTCTGAGGTCTGTGTTTGTATGGGTGCACGCAACACTAAAAGTCAATTGACCCGAAACTGTTGTATATGTAAATATGTACACATGTACACACGCACATACATGCAATGCAGCAGCGCCAGCAGATTTTGCTTTTATTTTAAATTCACTTACACATAGAAATAAGTACATATGTACATAGTACATACATACAGTATGAATGTATTTGTTTCTATTATATATTAGATTTGTTCAAATCACAGCCATATACATATGTACACGAACTGCGTTGCCTTTACCTATGTATTTTTGTTTTGTACATATGTATGTACATTCATGTGGGTATGTGAGTATTTCTGAAATGAATTCAGTACTTTGGTGGTCGCAGTTGTTGTTGTAGTAGTTGCTCCCGCTATTATTAGCGCAATGTGAGTACTAAAAACAAAAGCAACAGTAGCATTTTGTTGTTGTTTTTGTGTTCTCTATTGTGTATTTCATGTTTCGCAATTGTTGTTGTTGTTGTTGTAGTTGTTCTTGTTGATGTTGTGCCATGCTTTACTTTTTTTTTCCAATCTATTTATGCTTTATTTTCATTCTTGCTTTCAATTATTTCGCACGTTCAGTGCGCTCTCACCACAGTTCACTCTCTCTCTCTCTCGCTCTCTATCGCTGCTCTCGCACTCACACACTCATACACTCACGCTCTCTCCTCTCGCAGTCTCCCACGCACGCATTGCAACGGGAGATGAGATGCATCAACTGCAGGTGCATTCACAATTGCCGCTAGTGTCAGCAATTGTCATAAGAGCGCAAATAGCTAATTGCGGTAATTAATATGCATGTAATTAACTTATATACCCGTATAATGTTCATATCTGCAAGCTGTTAAACGGTGTGCAGTTTTAAGGACACCACACGGTAAACGTTATTGCACCTCGTATGATATCATTTCAAGTGTCAAATTCCTGTGTGCACATGTACAGTACGTCAAGTAATTGTTTTGACTTAAGCAACAAAAAACCTTGCTTGCTTTTTTTTTTTATGATTGTTGCTTAGAACAATTTGAAAAATAAAAGAAATAATGAAATCAATTGGTTGAACTGTTTTAAATAAAATGCGAGTTTTTCTATATTAAATCAGTTACTGAACTAAATGTATTTTGATATCAAGCATTAACAACAACAGAACTTGCGTTGTCAACAGTATAATGATAATCAATCTTGACTCGATTGATATATACAATTAAAGTCGAGCAAATACCAATTTTTGTGTAACTTGAAGCATTTGGAAATCTGTTCTTTAACGACCTATCCAATTAAAAGTTCATGAATCCGAATAAGAGACTATAGTATTTATATTGTACATATATCCAAACACATCAAAAGCTTGGGCAGTCAAAAGGCTCTGGACACTTAAATGAAGTTACATGCGATTATCAGTAAATGTAACTAATTTGTGTACACATTCGTAAGTGCATATGTACATACATATGTATGTTATGGCAATTGATCTAATTGAACTTCAAGAAAGATTATCACATAAAAGATACGACTTTCACCTAATCAACAAATAATTGTAAAAAGTGAATTTTAAAGAGACCAAAAACAAAATATATGTTTTATTATGGTTTTCATATATTTTTTGTACGTTTTAAAAATTTTTGAATGAAAATGGTTTTCAATTGATTTGAATGCAAATGAGCAAAAACATTAAACAATCACTGCGGACGGCAGTCCGCGCTAGTGACGAAAGCAGCACGAAGGGTGCGAAGGCGACTAGCATATATACACAGGAAGAATGGAAGATTTGCTATGACTGTCCGATCAGGTCGAGTTATATACCGATCGAAAGGTATCAACTTAACTTACAAATGTGCATACTAAGACTTTTGAAAACTCACCTGGCTCGTGAGATAAACAGGTGTAAGTGGGAGGGAAAAAATTTAAACTATTGGAGCTAATGGGGCCGTTGGAGCCTTTTTGAATGTTCGTTGAATTTTTTACAATTCTCATTAAAAATACGCGTCGAATGACACCTCGATCATCGAAATCGAACAACTGGTTCGAAAGATAATTAATTTTGAAATTTTTAGGGGCGGCCTTCCGAAAATGAGATGAAAAGTCAGTCTGTCTGTGTGTTTGTTTGGATCAAATCGTTGATTTAGCTGAAAAGTTTAAATGAGGACTTGTTCCTGCTCAAAAATCTTTAAACGTTTGTTCTACGACTTTTTCGAAAAATAGCTAGTTTAGCGGGAAATCGCTAAAAACCGCTAAAATTAAAACCCTTATAGCAGTCAAACGATAAAAGCTACAGATGCGATCTATATATCGTTGAAAAGGTATTTTGAAGGGCTGTTATGCATACCTTTTTACTTTTTTTCTAAAGTACATAGGTAAATTGCTACAGGTGACATTAGGTATTTTCTCCCACATTTTGGCGGTTTTTGAGAAAACGCCGCTAACGATTTTTTTTAAATTTCAATATGTTTTAGTTTGTAAAATTTCGCGTTTTTTGATATATGACACAAAAAATTTTACCGATAGGTTTGGAAGATATAACTTATTAACTAAATATATACGTTTTACTTTGAATTGGAATAGGGCAGCAGCAACAAAGTGTCATAGGCAGCCAGTTTGTTTGTTTGGATAGCTTAAATGTTTGAATGAGGACTTGTTCCTGTTCAAAAATCTAGAAACGTTTGCTCTACGACTTTTGCGAAAAATCGCTAGTTTAGCGGGAAATCGCTAAAAACCGCTAAAATTGAAACCACCATAGCATCCAAACGAAAGAAGCTACAGATGCGATCTATATATCGTTGAAAAGGTATTTCGAAGGGCTTTTCGCACTGCTTGCAGCGTAATGCGGAAATTATCTGTTAGCTGAATACATACATTTTACTTAGAATGGGAATAGGATAGCAGCAGCAAAGTGTCATAGCACCCAGAGTTTAAGAGTGCTGATAGCTTTTGCGCTGGGCATGTGTGTTTGTAAAGGAGACCAGTGTTGCCAGACAATTTGCTTTAGCTTGTACAAACAATAATCAAAGTTGACAAAGCTATACTGTCAAAAAATATTGCAATTTCAAAATTTCTGAGGTCTTATTCAAAAATTTCTGATATCCCACAAAAAAAACCTCTTTACGAGGTAAAAAAGTCTAGTGACGAAAACATTTTCATGCCCCAAAATTTCTGATATCCAATTTTGTGACGAATAATATTAAGTTTTACATATAAATTATTTTAAGCAAAATTTTTGCATTCGGCACTGCGCAAAACAGTGAATGAGTCTTATTTGGTATGAAGAATTGATACATTTTAGCGCAATGTGCCGAGTGCCAAAATTTTGCTTAAAATAATTTATATGTAAAACTTAATATTATTCGTCACAAAATTGGATATCAGAAATTTTGGGGCATGAAAATGTTTTCGTCACTAGACTTTTACCTCGTAAAGAGGTTTTTTTTGTGGGATAACAGTTGTACTTTGATATTGCTTATGGCTGCTTTATTCCAATTTTTGAGCACTGTATAAACAAACAATAATAATCCTGAGTTGTTTGGGCAGTCAGATGATTTCACGATTTCACATCATGCCATAAGTATTTAAAGTTCATTGTTGATTAATTGTTGAGCCCAATTATCTCAGGTTTTTAACTAACTTCTTTGAATGAATTTCCTCTTCTTATTTATATTTGAAAATATCAAATTGAAATTTTAAGTTTAATAATCCTTAATTGAGAGTTCAAATTATATTTCAGAGTATCTAAAATGGATGTTTTGGTGTAGAAATCGAGGCAACTGTAAGTATAGTAATTTTTGGAAAGTTGATTAAAGCTGCCAGACACTGTATGTAAATATGTATGTCTATACTCTGTATGTGCTTATATTACGCGCAATTTATAAAATCCATTTAGCTAACCGGGTCATCAGCATGCGATGATTGGGGCCAGCGATTGTGTGTCGGATTAGTGATTAGTGCCAGTGGGAAATATAGAAAAAAAAAATAATAATAAAAAAAATGCATCACACTTAATGCATTTTGGCCCAGGTTAAAGGGGCTATAGGCGAAGTGTAGATTTTCCTCGAAAGCTAACTCCAATGCAAATTAAACGGAGCAAAAATAAGGATGAAAACCTTGATGAGATGTCCATGAAAATACACACAAACACACGCACACATGCACATGTATATGTAGGCGGCCCTGGTGGGTGGAGTTTGGAGTCGAGGTTGTACCGCTCAAGGACGTCCAGCAGGGCAGTGATGACATTTTTTTTTTGTTCTTTTAAAATTTTTTTTTATTTACATTTCTTTTAATGTTGTGAGTTATTCTTTTTTGTGACAAACAAAACTTCGAATCGAGCACACGGTACGATGCGTTGGCGACTGCGCAGCAACAGCGATAACAGCGTCAGCTGAAAAAGTTATGCCCCACCTCCATCCTCCTTCTCCCCATCCTCCCCAATGTCGACAGCATGAAAATTTTCGTTGTTGCCTTATGCTTTGCTTGGTGTCCTGGTCCCTCACACACACAAACACACACATACATATTTTATATATATGAATTTATATATATATATATGTACATATACATATATAGTCACAGTCACAAGCACCGTAATTTCTGTGCTCTCTTTTACTGAAAATCTCTTGCTTATTTGCACACACACACACACATACACGCATTGCGATACACTCGTGCCCACATACATAAGCTTTATTTCTTGTTGAATTTTATTTCTGGTCTCTTTTTGAGTCTCTATTCTGGTATTGTTTTTTGTATGGAGACAACACTGCATCTAGTTATTTTCAAATTTCGCACTCTTTAGTTTGTTGTTTTTTGGCACATACGAGAACAAGAAAAAAAATATATAATAGGAGAGCTGCATAATAATAACCAGTAATATGTAAAATTTTATAATAATTACACCCACATGTATGTATGTTATGCATAAATACATACATTCATACAAATGTACATATGTAGAAATGTTTGTATGTACATAGATCTTATGTACACATAGGTGTATACATATGTATGTGTGTAAGAATGAAATGGGCACACTGTTATTTCTCACTCGTTGCACTTTTTTTTGGCGTTCGGGGCGCGTGTCTTTCAGTTTTTGTGTGCTGCCTTTTAGCCAATTGGAAAATCGACATGAAAAAGGAATGCAAAAAGCAAACAGAGCGCGGTCATTGAGCCGATTTTCTATTATTATTTTTATTCGGTTTTGGGTATATAATGCAATAAACAATGTGTATGTACATCATTTACATATGTACATACATACAAATTTTTGGTAACAAAAAAAAAAACGGAAAAAATAACATTTTATGCACACACGCACAGAGCAGGTCTCAGTTCAGTCAAATTGGAATTATACACACATATGTACTTCGCAGTATGTATGCATATGTGTTTCCAATTGGTGTTTGTTGCTAGTCCATTGCTCAGCTTTGGGACTACTAAGAATTTTCTGCTTGCTCAGCCGTCGCAGCAGCGTTGGCGTCGCCCCCTCTCATAAACATACATGTTTGTGTGTGGGCATTTTGATATTAACGCACAATTTCAATTATTTTAGAAGATGAAAAAAAAAACAGCAAAAAAAAACTGCTTGCAATTTACCTTTTTAATATTATTGCTACAACGACGCAGACGCACGGTAAATTGATTCGGTAAATTGACGCGCTCCCGCAAAACACGTCCGGCTGAAATTTCAACGCAAAATTAGTGCTGCAAAAACAATCGAAGACACTATCGATATTGCTAGCTTAATCGACTTAAATCGAAAGCTTAAATGACCGTTCAGAAATCGATAACTGTACCATTATTAACTGATATCGATATAAGGCAATCGCCAATGATTGCAGTACGTGGGAACGTAGTCGTAACTATTCGATTTTTTCTTTATACGATTTTTAGAGTTGACTATCATGTCAACTAAAGTTCTCTACAATTAAAAAAACAAAGTAAAGGTAATTAAAATGATCTATTGTCTACAGAAATATTTATTAAATGGTACAATAATAAAATTAATGCACTTATATTCTATTCTGAAAAGTAAATTTAATTAACACAGCTGATTCGTTTGCACAATTCGAACATTTAGTTTTAGCAGCGCAACGTAACTTGCAGTTAACAGTACACATCGATAAGAATCAAATCGAATAGAATCGTCCCAACAGGAATCATCTGTTGCTTACAGAATTTCTTTTATGGGTACATATATTTCGATTGCTTAAAGTAATAAAGTATGTAAATGAACCTCGTAACAATCAAGTAGCGACCATAGTTTTATTTGATTTTTTATAGGTCTTTAAAAATAATAGACGATGCAAAGTTAACGCAATAAGAGGCCGTATAAGCGCAACATTGCCAAAATAAAACGCAATGTTATGCAAATGTTAACCGCTAACGACATATCGAATGTTAAATGCAACTTGTTCCGACAGAGCTGCAGTGACAAAGTGTCGATGGTTGCGGTGAATGGGGGGTGAGAAAACGCACAAAGTCAGAGCATAAAGCAAAGAAGGAGAAGGTAACAAAATCTACAAAATAAATTTCGTATTTCGAAAAGTACGTACTCGCGAGTGTGCATGTAGAAGCAAAAAAGTGATAGGCACTAAATATATTCTAAATTGGGTCCTTGCTGGCACCCTTCCCCACCCAACACACAAAGCAATAGCTACAACAGCAGCACCAACAACAACAGCAATACGAATAAATCGACCATGAACAACGGATTCAGCACCGGTGAGGAGGACTCTCGGGGTGGCCACACGGACCAAACGTGCTGCCTGATCGATGATATGGAGCGTTGCCGCAATCAGGCTGGCTATGCCGGCTACAGTAAACGTATACAGAAAACTGTCGCCCAAAAGCGTCTCAAGCTAAGCAGCGATCCAAGTGCGCAGCACATTTACATATGTGATTATCACAAGGCCAGAATACAATCGGTGCGTACGAAGCGTAGACGCAAGGACAGCGAGGATGATAGCAACGAAACGGACACCGATTTGCATGAATTCCCAGATCTATACCAGCTACATGTGTCAACGCTGCGTCGTTACAAGCGTCATTTTAAGGTGCAGACGCGGCAGGGCATGAAGCGTGCACAGTTGGCAGATGTAAGTTAAAATCAAGTCAAATACAGTGTGTCAAGTAATTGTGTTGACAAGAAAAAACAAACTAAAATCACATTTGTTTTTTTTTTAAACCGTAGTCAACTTATTTATTTTTTCTTTGTCAAAATAATTGCTTGACTGACTGTAAATACACAGTAAATGTGTAGTTTTATTTGATTAAAAATAATTCATATTATTTTCAGACCATCATGAAGCATTTCAAGACAATACCCATTAAGGAAAAGGAGATCATCACTTTCTTTGTGTACATGGTTAAAATGGGCTCCAACAAATTGGACCAGAAGAACGGCATTGGCAATGATACCACTTGAACGCAACTCTTACGGCAGCGGCGGTATCGATATCGTTATCGCTATTGATGCCGGCTGTTAATTTCCAGCGCTTGCTGTCCTGCTCTCACACACACACACACAGAAAAAACAATATACAATAAACACACACAGATACGCATGCCAATCCATAAATATGGGCCTACAGTGAAATCGAAATAGCTGCAAAATGTGCAGCATTTAAATAATAATAGCCCAAAACAATCAGTGCTTTAACCAATTGCTCATAACTTATATTATATCCTAAGCTGCAAACAGTGTTAAAACCTGTTTAATGAGGCTCATTCCGCTGGCTCGGGCCTGTGACCCAGATTTACAGTAAGTTTAGTAACTGTTTTGACAAAATACTAAGTTTGCAATTTATTTTGCCAAAAGGAAAACCTTTATTTTGTTATAGTTGATATCAAGTTAGTTCTGATATCAAGTTTTAAAAAATCCATTGAGTTAAACCATTTGTCAAAACAGTTACTTGACGTACTGTATATCTTAGGGGTTCAATTTGTGGAAGGGTTTTGGTGGCAATCGATGCTATTCGTAATACGTAATTTAACTTTCATTTTTATATACACATTTTAGAAGTATATACATATTTTTTAAATACTTATTTTTAATTTTTCTAACTTGTATTGTTTTCTTGTAAATTCTCTGCAATATTAGAATTTTGTAAGAACTTTATTTAAATTGTGCTTGCAATGGCTCTTAAGCAGGTTTCACTGTACCACGTCATCATGGTCGCAGTGCCCAAATAGCATATACAGTGTGTCAAGTAACTGTTTTGACAAAGAAAATTTACACATTTTGTTAATTATTGCAAAATGAATACATTTATATTGGCTTTTTCTTTTACTTTTTTTTTTTTGGTTTGTCAATACAATTACTGGACATACTATATATAGTATATATACTTACATATAACCCACACCTTATGAATTTGTAGCAGCAGCAGCAACAACAACAACAAAACACTACTGGTGCTCCCATAACATGTAGTTTAAATGAAAATATTGAAAATGAAGAAGATAAAAGATATATATATACATACATACATATATAACTAAACAAGAATAGAAATTGTAGCATTCGTCATTGTTAATAGCTCTTTATACAAATTCTACATGCATAGATAATATTAATAATAATATTATTAAAAGAACGAAACGATGTAAATGATAAAATGACCCGATTTCGGGCCCCGAATATGAAGCAACTAACATTTACTCTAACTTAGCCTTTCGTTTTTTGTTATTGTCACCACTTAGCCAAAAGCAATCAAATAAAATTCTAAATCTGCCAACGAGAAATGAATGAATTATAAGAACAACAATCAAGAACTTCATAACATTCTACGTAAATTAAAAAAAAAAATAAAGTAAATCCTACAAAAAAAAAATATATACGTATATTACAAAACTGTTTAATAATATGTAATTATTAAAATTAATGCTGTAATTATATTTAAATTGTACATGTCATTTTACAACTCATTTTAAGAAACTAATTAAATACGAATGCATCTTAAAACTGAACAACATTATATAGATTCATACATACATTTATAAATATTGATCTTCGGCAGGCCGAAGTTGAGATACCCTTGCATGATTGAGAAAACTAATTCTTCCAATGGCAAAGACATTTATAAAAGTAATTTGATCTGTTCGGCTGTTACATATGTTTAAAGAGCTTTAAAACTGTCTGACCTACATACACATATATTATTAAGTGTAGTATAATCGATTCAGGTTAAGTCCATTAAGCCACTTTCGAGTATACTATTCTTATTAACCTCTGCAAGGGTATACGAATGTGCGTGGCAATAAAAATATTTTTTCATTTCATTTACTAATTGAAAACGTTACGCGTTTTACTTGGGTAGCATTAGGAACAAGGTAACAATTATTAATTTAACTTAATCTATTAAATTAGTGCAACTTATACAAATTCTACAGGGATCTGAACTAACCAGCAATATTTTAACTAATTTTGACCAAAATATTTCAGCTGATAAAGAATTCAGCTATTTTTAATTTAACTTACATCAATAGACTAAATTAAATTAAAAAAAATAAAATTGCGGGTATTTACTAAAATCGATATCTAGATGCTTATCGATTAATTTAAGCAGATGATTTTTATTAAAGTATAGATCTTATATATATCTATAACCTTACCAATACATATAATAATAATAATAATTTATATAATCATAATTAATCTTACAAGAAAAAAAATCAAAAACTGAATTTTAATCGATTTCTTCATGAACAGCTGCAAAGCTTAGCAGAAATATCGTTCGTGAACTGAAGCTGTTCCGTTTATTCTGTTCCCAAATCGCTGAACGAGTCATTTTTAACATATTTCTGCAATTTTTATTATATTAAAGTGTGGATAATCATCTTAATGCAAGTCCTTAGAAAAATTAAAAGACAAAATGAGAAAAAATGGGCTGATTCGATTTGAAATTCATGGCCATGACGTTCGTGCCAAGATTTGTTATAAGTCGTAACAGAACAGCAGGTTATAATAACAGAATATGTCTATGTGAAACTGAACTACTAAAAACAGTTTCGTTCATAAATCACGAAACAAACTCATTAACTGATTTCAATGAGTCGCTCAATTGAACTTGTTCTGAACGAATTGACACAACTCTACTATACAAATGTGCTGTGCGCTTCATTTCAACGAAATTTGGACATATTTACATAGAATATCTCAAAATCTCAGACGTATTTGGGAGTATTAAGCAACAGAATTGTATTTAGCTGCATTAACGGAACGATAAAAAGACAAGAAATACGGAGACGCACACTTAGAAAGCAACGCTATATACAAAGACGCACACACACACTAAGCGTGCGTGTGTGTGTGTGTGCGTGTGTGTCAGTGTCAGTGCGTGCTGCTGTCGTCGTTGCAAAGAGGAAGCACAGGCAGGCAAAGGCGAACACGAAAAAGGAGCAAGAGAGCCCAAGAAGCTGTAGGGAACAGCAGTTGCCGGAACGACGTAGTGGTGTATAGCAACACAGCAAAAGAAACGGGAATAGCAGCAGCGCCCTCTACAATCAAAAGTTTATATACACTAGTACATACAACAACAATAACACAACAAGAACAAGAACAATAGCAAAGCAAGCAAGCGAGCGAGCAACACAAAAACAAAGGTGTTGCCCCACAAAATGCAACAACAACAAGAATCTGGAGGCGAGGAGAGCTGGCTAGAAGAGCAGTGCCATCGTGAAATTAACGGCCAGAACGATGAATATGAGCGCGAGTTTGTGCGTGAGCGCGACAACAATTTAAGCACCGTCTGGGGCGCATTCCAGGATTCGGCAACTGCAGTGGCACAGCTCTATCGTGGTAAGCGGATTTATCGTATCCAATCATTCATCATGACTTCTCTTAACTTATAAATGCATGCGTCCTGTGTAGGTTTTGTTTATGGCGTGTGTTTCGTTTGTATATGACTTTTAATTTACATATGTATGTATATGTACATACATATGTAATAAATTGTGTGCGTGTGTTTGTGTACTTAAAAATAGTTTTGGGCGAGGGTATTAATAGCGACCGTGCTGCCTGACAGCCAGAAACGCTTTGCGACAGCAGCAGCAACAACAACAGCAACAACACAGGCCCGGCTTTTAAGCTCCATGTCTGTGTATGTGTGAAAGCTTGTGTCGCTCTCGCAGGGAACAGTCAAACACACAGACATACGCCTTAAAATTCTCCTCATTTTCTATTCTACTCATTTTCGTTTGCAATCTACGCACTATCTGCAACTGCAACGCAGAAGGGCTTGGAATGCAATAGAACCCCCCCCCTTCTTAACACACACATCCATGATGATGTCTATGTCTGCGCTACGTTCGGTTCTCAGTGCTGCTCTTTGAACTACAAAAACGTAAAAATGGGGGAGAGAGAGAGAGAGTGAAATGCAATAACGTTAACGTATGCGCTATGCTATGGTGCGCTGCGTCTCGCAGCAGAAGCAGCGCTTGACGAGATTTACAGGCTGCTCCGTTAAGTTTCCGTTCTGATGTATCAAATCTATGCATGCAGGTGTGTGTGTGTATATCCATACAGTGCGTCATTTACGCACAACAAAAACAACCATAATAATTGTCAAACAGCTGTTTCGACAGTCGGTGCAAAGGAAGCTGCTACGCCGCGGCGCTGCCGACGTCGCTGCCGCATGAATATGCATTTTTATATTGCCCTTCCGTTATCGCCGCACACGGTGGAAGCCTACAAACTATAATATGTCTATATATATTTGTATGTACATGTACATACATAGATACATACCCTTTAAATATTGCTTATTTCATTTTCTTTTCATTGCAAATTATTTTCGGGCTTGCTGCCATCTCGCTTCCTCGCTTAGCCATCTGTATAAGCAGCAGTGCATTTCACATTATCATCATTTCGTTTTCCTTTCATTCCACTGAGGGTCGATAACGGCAAGTTGCTTTGGTCCTTTTTCTCCGTGTCTTTTGTGCAGCGCAGCAGCAGCAGCAGCAGGTGTTGGATATTCCAAAGAGCAGGAAAACAAGAGAGCGAGAGTCACTTTGAGAGCCGATCTTCAATGGCGGTCCTCGTCCTCCTTCCTTTGTGCTTTCCTTTCTCTATTTCTGTTAGACAATTGTTGTTAGATATTATTAATACGAACGAAACATGCTCGTAGATTTATATGTTCTTTATTTAGATCGTATTGTTTTTTTTTTCATTTTAGAACTTAAATAGGGTTTTATCAAATATATTTGATTTAATCTTAAATATCCCGAAGCTATCTATCTCTGATAAAAGTTTCAGATAATATATTTCTACAATGTATTTACAATTTGTATCAAACTTTGGATGTCGAACTTAATATTGTATAGTTAGATGGGCTCCGGGAGCTATCTTCATGATCAACCTGTTGAGTTCAATCTTCGATTGTTCATTAAACATATTTATTTCTTTATTTAAAAGACAGTTTATAGATGCTCAAATGTATTATCACGTAGCTTACATCTGAAGTCTATGATGATACAAATATATATTGTTTAAACTTTAACCTATGATAAGTTATATAGTTAAATATTAAATATATTGTAATTCAGTCCTTAAATGTCGTTTCTAATCTTGTTTCCTTTGCTTTTTCAGAGCGCTCATCAAACACATTCGCGTCTGAGACTGGCGCACTGTGGCTGCCCTTTCAGACAGCAGCCGGCACAGTGACAACACTCTACAAAGGTAAGTGAGATAAGCAGCTACATAAATTGGCTGAAATAGTAGTGAACTTGTAAACTAATAAGTCCTTCAACTGATTGCCGTACTGCATCGAAAGTTGGATATTGATGAAGCTATTAACTATGTTAACTTATATGTTATTCTGGTATTTTGTTGTTTTAGAATCATGTGATGGTCTCAAACGCACCAGCGACGCTGCCATACAATGCGGCTACCAAAGACGCACACGCGAATTGGCCGATTGGGCGCGCAGCAAAAAACGCCGCATGATTCGGCGAGAGGATTTGCTGGCCTATTTAGCTGGAAAAACGCTGCCAACGCAATCAACGAATCCACATGCCAATCGTCGGTGAGTCCGCCTTGTTACCATTCCGGGCATATCCTTTATGGCTAATTTTTCGTTCTCCTCTTAATTTTCGTAGGTCACCAAAGCCGGAGCATAATCACAGCGGTGTCCATCATCATCATCATCAAGTGAGTGGTGGCGCCAATGGTGTCACTGGCTTTGCCAGCAACGGACTGAGCATGATGCCGCCCACAAGCGCCGGGGGACAGTCAACGCATTTGTTAAATTCGGCCAGTGGTCAGGCGGCGACAGTGGGCGCCACAGGAGGTGCTCTAGGCGCTGGCGGCATCATTGGCGACGATTTGCATACTTTCAAGGAGGCCTTAGTTTTGCGTCCACGGTAAATATTTTATGAAACTGCGTGCTCAATCTTTTTCTGCATTAACACTTCTATGGAATCTAGGAGTAATTATTCATAGACGAAAAAGAACAACTTCTGAATTCATTGTCTGTTCGTTATAAAGTCGGGAGTACGAAATATATGTACATATCATGTCTGTTGAAACTAGTTGGCAAATCTAAACTGAACTTGAAGTTAGAAATCGCAAGTTTGCATCCCAAAAAAATTGGACATTACAGCGATTTTTCATATAATCTGAAAAATTAAATAAACTTTAATGGATGGATATTACTTAATTTTTTTTTAAATATATTCTAAACTGTATTTTTCGATGTTCTTGCGTCACAACTTAGATTTCAATTTGCTCCTGTAACTAATTGTTTCTTTTTTATATTAACGGAGGCCAAAAAAACGATTGTAATTTGTTTAGAATACTTTTTGGTGTGTCTAGCTCTTACAGGCTTCGAAATCTAGCTATTTCTACAAACAAACAGAGCTATATCAAGACACTTGTTGATACTGATCAAAAGTATATAAACATTATCGATTCTTTTGCTTGTTAATAATAATAATAATAATATCCTAAAAATAATGTGTTAAAAACTTAGAATAGAAGGTGCATAAAAGGGGATATTGTATTCGTTGCAATGTATGTAACAGGGAGAAGGAAGCATCTCCGACCCTCTAAAGTATATCTATGCGTGATCAGCATCAATATCCGAGTCGATATATATCTCAGAGACTATAAGAGCTAGAGCAACCAAATTTGGCACACAGACTTCTATAAACCCCACGCAGATCAAGTTTGTTTCAAATTTTTGCCACGCCCCTTTCCGCCTCCGTAAATATTAGGTTATTAGTATTTTTTTTTACTTATTAACGTTAACAACTATTATTACCTATTATCCTACTAAATCGTAACCAGATCGGACAAATAGAAAGGTGGTAAAGGCTGATTAAAGCATGCAATAAAAAATATTTTAAAATTATTTAAATAGTCGGGAGCTCGACTATATCCTTTCCTACTTGTTTGTAGTCGAAAGTATAAAATTACAATCTTTTCTGTCATTTTTCTTTTCATTTCCTCAATAACGAATGAATTTAAAAATCCTCTGAGCCTTTTATATGTATATTAATGTATGTATGTTCATTATCTTTCTACTTGCCGATTCTCAGTGGACCGGAACTATTTGCATTTGTTGCCAACGAAATAGCGCGTCATTGCAAGCGGCCTGGGAGTCCCATCGATGATAAAATGGACATTTGCCATTACAGCAGTAAACGACAGCGATTTATGTAATCATCGCATGGATGCAGCGGCAGTCAACGGGATGTACACACACACACACACACACACATTCATATACACACCCACACACACCATTCATACATACATAGATCGATATGTATGCGGCAAAAGCAGAAGCAACAAATTTAATCGCTCGATGCAAAAGTTACGATAAAAAAAGACATGAAAATTATTAGTACTTTTCCTGCTCACTTCTCCATTCATTGCTCTGACCAGAGGAAAAGACAGAGATCGACAGTAGGAGAAAGAGAGAGCGAAAGAAAGAGAGAGAGAGCGAAAGAAAGAGAGAGAGAATCAGTGTGTTTCTACTTAAGTATTTGGTCAACGCAACATACATATGTATATGTTAGTATCTTGTCACTGCGCGCTTAGCCGATTTACACCCACAAACACACACACACTCACACATGCAGCCTGTTGTACGAAAATACACAAATCGTAACACACACACACACACACACCGAACAGCATAAGTTAATTTTAGTTAGTTATTAAGCGTAAAAGCTTTTGTTGTAAGTCGTCTTCAAGTCAAGAAGTGATCGAAACCGTTGAAAAAGAATGAAACAAAACAAAACAAAATGGAATGAAAGAAATCGAAGAGTATATTGTGTTGTTGGATGATCACACAAGTTATACGTTAAATAATATGTATGTATAACACAATCTTGCATTAACTGTTATAGTACGTCGTAGCCTTTTAATGATGAACCCAACACAACCAACAATTGGCAGCACGTATTAAACGGCTTAAATGTAGCGAATATTGTAATATATATTTAAACAAAAAATCTACAGATACTGTTATAAGCCAAAAGATGTAAATGTACATAAGAGAAAAAGTTAAGAAAAAAATGAATGATAATTGAGCACAGGCAGAAATGATTCAAATGTTGCATATGCCACGTAAGAAACTAATACAAACTAAAACCTTATTAGCTGTTTATATTTAATATCATATGTTCATACCAATCAGAAAGATCACAAAACATCAAAACGCTTCCCAAAATTCTCTCTCGACAACCACATAAAGTAAATTTTTTCAAAAACTAAACAAAAAACAAAACAAAAACACACTTAACCCAACTAACAAAATTATAAGAAATGATTAAAAAAAATAATAATCAGCGGTTAAGTTGCAAGGATATTTTATCATGGCTGCAACTCTCCGCATTTGTAGCTAGCCAGGTAATACATACATATATATACACATATATATATATATATATTGAAATATATATAATTATTCATATAGAATCTATTGTATATGATTAGCATACGATAATATGAGCTGAGAAAGTAAAAAAAAAAATAAACAAATTCAAGTACTAAATTATACATGTATTAAAGCAAAGTCCTATGAAATATTGAGTTGTAATAAATGTAACAACTATGCTAAATTAACAATATACAATTATATAAAAAAGCAATTAAAAAAAAAAAGAAAAAACTTATACAAAACTAAGAAAAAACACTATAAGTTAAATAAAAACATGAAAACAAAAACGAGCCTATTTTTTATAGCAAATGAGCAAATTAACTTTAAGGATCTGAACGTCTTAACGTTAAGATGTATGGTTATTAGAGTGGGTCAATTTGTATGGACTAAAAAAAAAATGGTACAAAATTTGTATGTATTTTGCACCTATTTTGTATCAGCGCGCGGTTCGTTTCGCCGATGTTGGTGGCAAAAAAACTGTAACTTTTGAACTAGGTGAGATATCGGGTTGAAACTTGAACTATACATTCTCAAACCTTCAAAGCATTTTTGGAAAACAAAATTAGAGTGGGCGTGGCACTAAAAAAGGCGTAAGTTGTCGGTCAAATGCAATGAAATGTTAATTTTTTTAATTTTATATACAGTTTGTCAAGTAATTCTTTGCAAACCCTTAAAAATGTAATATTTTGACTTTAAATAAGAAAATAATAGCTTATTATATATATTTGGAAAGGTCATTTAAGTTTCATTCGAACGATGCAAAAATTTCCTTAACCCATTGAGTACCCATGGAATATTTTGAATTTTTGCAAAAGACTACTTTTTTAACTTTTTTCCTCGATTTTTCACAAAAAACATTTTGATGCAAAAAAATTCTTGGAACAATTCTAAGAGTAACTGCATAAAAAAATTTTGAAAACTGCAAAAAAGGCACTTGTTGCATGAAAATGAGGAAAAATGGGTTAAAATTGTCATTTTTAGGATTTTATAAAAATTTTAAAAAATACTAGCAAAAATATTTTTAAAAATTTTTTTTTCAAAAATATTTTTGCTAGTATTTTTTAAAATTGTTTGAAAATCCTAAAAATGACCATTTTAACCCATTTTTCCTCATTTTCATGCAAAAAGTGCCTTTTTTTCAGTTTTCAAAAAATTCTAAAAAATACTAGCAAAAATATTTTTGAAAATTTTTTTTGCAGTTACTCTTAGAATTGTTTCCAGAATTTTTTTGCATCCCAACATTTTTGGGAAAAAATCGAGGAAAAAAGTTGAAAAAGTAGACCTTTTTTAAAATTCGAATATTTTAATGGGTACTTAATGGGTTAAGGAAATTTTTGCATCATTTGAACGAAAATTAAATGACCTTTCCAAATATATATAATAAGCTATTATTTTCTTATTTAAAGTCGAAATATTACATTTTTAAGGCTTTGCAAACAATTACTTGACAAACTGTATATTTATTTTTAATTTAAAAATAGGTATTTATGCGTGTTTAAAATGACAAAAAGATACGAATTCGTCGTAGATTACGATATTGACAACCGCTTGGTAGTGAACAAAATTGACCCACCCAAAAGCTTATTGTTGGACCCCTTTATTATATATTTTTTCCTTTCTTAATTTCGCAGATAATTAAGTTGAGCTAAATACCGCATCTTTCTAAATGCGGTAAATATTTACCAAGTTCTAAAAAAGAATTTTTAGAAATAAGTGAATTGAAGTGGAAACCTTTAGGTCTCATCAAGTTCATTTAAGTTCTTTTTAAGAGCAACCAAAGTCTTTCAGCCTTAATTTTCAAGACTAAATAGTTAATAATTCCTTATTAAGCTGAAACTCAAGAAATTCTTGACATTGACTTTAAAAAACAAATTGATTAAATCCAGAGATGTTCATTGAAATTCATTGCTATTTTTATTTTCATATTCAATAAAATTAATCTTTTTGTTGTTTGTTGTTGTATATTAAGATATATGTATACATATATATAATTTTTCATTTGTATAACTGCACAGCTGGCAATTAGTTACACATACATAGATACATAGACAGAAGGTTAGGAAACTAATTAACTAATTTAAAAAAAAAAAAACGATGCAATGTTGCGAGACTGTCGAACTGTCAAATATAGTACAATAAAACAGAACTGCAACTGCAATCATTTAATTCGGTTCAATGATAACAGGGAAAGCTTCGTATATTTTGATAGATTTAAAAAAAATAAAGTAAAATAATTAAGTGTGCAAGTTGCAGCTATAAACATTAGTGAACAAAATTAGTTAAATCGCAACTATATTTATCAACAGCAACAAAATTAACACAGCAACAGTTTGAAATGCTGCAAAACACAGTTTTAGAGCTTTTATTCATTTGATTTGATTTTGTTTTTTATTTATTTTTTTTTTGTACCAGAGATTGCAACAGAAGAAGAGAGAGTTAACTCGACTTTACACTTGCGTAGATAATTTAATATAGCATTACTTAAATACATAGATTTCTGATCAAATTTCACTTGTTGCAATATCTTCTTGTTTTTCTTTTCTGCATTTTTTTCATTCATTTTATGTGTATTATAAATGGTTTTCCTTTTTATATTTATATATATATTTATATAATTCATTTGATTTACTTAATTACTATGCATGTGTTAGTGTTAGTTAGTGTGTATGTATATGCGTGTGTGTAAAACGATGTTAAGAGCAAAAGAAATTTGATAATAAGTGTTAATCGGTATGCATGTTGTCTAGTTTAACAATAACGATACTTTTGAACTAATTACAATGCCTTGCCCTAAACGGAATGTTTCTCTTTTTTTTATTTTTTCTTTTTTGTTTTTTTGCTACATTTTCAACTCTATGAGAACTGTTCTGAATTCCCATTCCACGGCAATATTCATGATTTATTGCTTTCATATTTTAATATTTAAGACTTTTAGCGAATATACATGTGTGTAAGTATATATATATATATATTTTTATATATAATTTGAGGAATTGTAACTCGGAACAGTTCTTTACATTTAAGTGAATATATACATATACATGTGTATATATATATACTACATAATATGCCAAAAAAAAAAAAAAGATTGCAATTTATAAACTTTAACGTTAACGGACATTTGTTTGTTTTAAATATATGTATTAGTGTGTATGTGTTGGTCATTCTCGGAGCTCGTTCTGCTGTCCAATTCAATAGCGAGTGAAAGTAGTGTGTGTGTGTGTGTGACGGTGTTGAAGAAGAATTAAAAAAAAAAACACATTAAGAGCCTTAACACAACAAAAGTGCGTGACGTTGCGCCGGTTTCAGCCTAAAACTGCACCCAATTGGCATTTGCCGAATTCTGTTGTCCTTGATTGCCACTATAATGGGAAAAAGATAGAGAGAGAAAGTAAATCCAAGATCAAGTTTGATATCACTTTCGATCCACTTACCCGGCGGATGCATAGTCGGTCCATTCAGTGCCGGCACCGCCTCCACTGACGCTCCTGTGAGCTGGCGAGCCACCTGGACTTTGTCGCAACGTCGCTGGTGCCGCCGCTGCAGCCGGTGGTGGTGCTATTTTTGCCAATCCACCAGGCGGCGGTGGTAGCACACCACCAGTGCCCTTGCCCTTGCCGGTGCGCGAGCTGCCCTCGGAGCCATCCTTTTTCTGCGAAACAGATTGAGCAAAATAAAGAAATTGCAATAAAATAACAGTCTGTTTTCACTACATAAGGAATTTTGCTTGTTTTTTGCTTAAGGGGGTCTTCTCATTGAGCAACTTTTTTTTTTCGACTTTTTTTTTTTTGCATTTATTTGTAGCTTGGGTAGTTGTGAATATGCCCCTAAAAGGATTTTTAGAAATTCGAAATACTTAAGGAGATATGGCCATTTTTATCCAGCAATGTTAATGTTAATGCAAGTGAAGTCAAAACTTTAAACGCGTTTATCTCGAAACCACGTTTTTCGAACTGGCGGCCATGATATCTCCAGTTCAACTGAACCGATTTTCATGAAACAAAGTGGAATCGACGCAGAATTGTCAGTATTCTCGGGCGAACCTCGACCATAATTTTAAAAAAATTTTTACTATTTTTTTTTACACAAAACTAAAAAAAAAAAGCCCGAAATTGAAATTTTTTTTTTGAATGGCTGCCATTTTGTCAAAAAAAATCACAAAATTAAGCTTGAGGTTCACCCGAGAATTACATCTATACTGATTATAGCCCCGTTTTTTTTTTCCGACGCTCCGGAGACCCGGAATCGTGGCCGCCGTGACGACACCTTGTTTTTCACCACCAACTTTGAAGTCTCATTACTTTTTAAACAGCCCTCGTATCGAGGCAAAAAAAATTTTTTTATTTACTTTGAACCTTTTGTAATACAATAAATAAAAAAAGTTTTCAATTATTCTTTGCGTTTTCAAATAAGAATTTTTTTAAAATGGTCCAAAAAACGGGTTTTGAATGAGAAGACCCCCTTAAATCCTTTAATTATGCCTTATTTTATTTAAAAAATAGCGTTTCATTATTCATTTTTCCTGTTTGACATTTTTTAAACAAAAAAAATTGTATTCTACAATTTTCGCAGAAAAAAAATTGACATTGCATCATCTTGGACAAATGTGGATTTCGAAATATGATAAATACACCTGGGAATCAAAATGAAGCAAATGTTGGTTCCGTTTTAAATTCCGGTACGTCCCGGTAAAAGGTTCTTTTTTAGAACTATTAAATTTGTAAGAATTTTACAATGTTTTTAATTAAAAATAAAGGTTTAGCTTACTAAAATTTTAAGTCTATTTTTTAATAAAAACAATCATAAAAATACAGAAAATAACAACAAAAGTTTTTTAAAAATTGTTCGGTTTTGGTTCCGGTACTAAGTATAAAACGGTTTATTTCGGTTAGTATAAAGCGGTTTATCTCGGTTAACGTTTTTCGGACTATTCCCTCAATAATATATTGCACATACATAAATTTTGTTTTGATAGCACTCGTAACTTCGTATTAAAAATTCCCTATAAATGTAAGCGATGAATAATGTTTAACAAATGTATAAAATCGTTGAAAAAATCACTTATTTGTTAAAGCTGAAAGAGGCAGAAATTCTATTTATAAGTGGGGTTTTCTTTTGTCAATGTTTTAGGCGTAACATTATAAAAGTATAGTATCAAACTGAATGAAAATCAAAGTTCGATACTGACAAGTTTTGCTTACTAATTAATTATTAATTAGTACTTTTGGTGATATTAATAATATTTTTAGAAAACCTATGATCAATTTTCAAATGGGCTTGACAGCTGGAAATGGTAAGCCACACATAGATATCTAGAAATTACCTAAATTTACCTACATATATTATCATTAGTCTCTGCTCAAAGGAATGATTTGGATTTAAGATGATAATTTAGATATTATCCTGTTGCAGATATGAATAACTCAAATCATTTCAAAGCTATTAAAAAAAAAATTCTATGATGCTTTGAATTTTAGTTTGGCTTTCCTTAAAATACTTAGCAGCTTAAAGCAAAATTATATTTTGAAAATTTAAGGGTGGTCACGTACTGATCTTTTTACGATTATCTATGACATATCGTTGTGATTTTATTTGTAAATGTTGTTGTATAGAGATCACTTGCCAAATGCGACAGTTAAATCCTGGTTTATATTATAATGTCTTGAAGAATCCAGTTTGAATTCTTGAATTAATTGATATTGTTATTATCAAGAAGTCAGTCTTATCTTACAAATAAATATGACGCAGCCAATAGCTGTCGGATCAAGTACTATAATTCTTTTGAAAAACAGAAAAAAATTTTTTTTGCAATTTTTTTTTTTTGCAAAATAAAATTTGGTATTTCTAAAATCACGAATGAGACAAATTTTTCGGATTTTTCTTCTTTTATAGTAAAAATAAGAGACTAAATATTTGAAATTTATGGGAAACCAAAAATAGCTGTGCGAATGTCACGTTCGCGACATCGAAAATTCCCATTATGATTATTTTTTGAGGTTGAAAACTCACCGTAATGCGCATGTTAATTTTGATGGTTTCGCCCTCCTTGAAACCAAGATCGAGTTCCTGTTTGGGTTCGGTTTTTTCCTTTTCGATTTGCTCCTGATTCTTAACCCACTTGAAGTGATCCTGTAACGCGACATTCAAGTCAAACGAATCGGAACGATCACCGAATCCCAAGCCCAGGAACGCTGATCGTCCATTGTCGTCCTGGACGCGTATAACAAAATAGCGTGAACTGTCGGAAACTGACTCGATGGCCACGCCGGGATATGTATCGATGGGGCAATTGGCAAATAGAGCGCCGCTTGTCTTATCCTCCAGTTTCAGAATGCATGTGGTGCCCTTGGCCACCAGACGCATCCGTCCGGTCCATGTTGGCTCTTTAAGGTTCCAGTCCGCTGCTCTGCGTGTTGTAAATGAATAATATATATATATATTTTTTTATTATGTCAGTAACTTTGTAAGCTTTGCGGTAAAAATACGTCCACAAGCCTATTATGAAGTTTATACGGCAGCTTAAGCCTGATTTAACAAAAGTCGGTTTGACTTAAAATACTTTCTTTTTAAAGAACTCTTATTATAGTGGTGAGAATTCGATCCCAGACTGATTTTTTTAAGCATAGATATTTTTTTGAAAAATCGATTTGAGGTCGACCTTTGCAATGCGAATATCTGTCATGTTTTGATTTAAAATCGAACAGATATTACAAATGTTTCGCACAGTTCCTAATTCTTAAATTTTAGATTTAAAATTAAACGATAAATATTAAGTATTTCATTAAAGTTTAAACAGTATCTTTTGTGTTTGAAACTTGAATGAAATCTTATTGAGTAAACTCCAAAAAAATATGTAAACTTAAAAAAATTAAATATACAATTTATTTTTAAAAAGTGAATAAACCGACTTAAGCTGCCGTATAAACTTGGCATTTGTATACGTTTGTGTGTCAGTGTGTGCTTATTGGAATGCGGGTATGTGTGTGTGTGTAAATATGTATTGTTTTCTGCTGTGCGGGCGCTCTTAGCGAAAACAAAGAAAGTCAACAAGAGTAGCAACAAAAACAATTACATTTATACTCAAAAGCTTTTGGCTATATACACGCACACATATACATTTGAATTTACATACATACATTTCACTTGCAAGTGAAATGTACAGTAATTAAGAGAAACTGCAATGCGTTTGCTTAAAAGAAAAAAAAAGATCAATTGCAAATCAACAACAAAAAATCAATTGTAATTGAACTTCAAAAGTGGAAGCAAAGCAATCACAAAAAAAACAACAATAACAACATTGACAACGACAACAATCGTGCTTTTTTTTAACCTTGGTTGCGGCTGCATGCCACATACTTTGGTCTGTTGTCCGTGTCTTGCGCATTTTTAGCATAATTTATGCATTTCTCACGAAATCTTAGACACACACATGTACACACATACACTCATATGCACAGATATCTAGTGTGGGGGCGTCTCTGCATGAAATCACAAAACTTTCAATTGCACCACACAACAACAACAGCACGACAAAATTTGTTGTATTTTGACCACAATCATCACAATTTTATTATAGGTAAAACTCACCTATATCCTCTGTTGCTAGCGCGTGGCGGTATTTTGTATATGAATACCTCGGGCTTAACAATCAACACGCTCTCATATTCCATGTTATTTGAATTATTTCTATTGTTTATTATCTTGTCTACGAAATTCCGTTTATAACTTTAAGCTTACAACTACATATACTGCGAAGTAAAGCTATCGATGGCAAATATCGATGATGTGGCTAATCGGTTGGCCACCACAACGATTTGCGTCGATATTTGTGGGCTGCCACGTAGCTTCCATATGCGATCTGGTAGCATTGGCAGCAGTTCTTAAATATAGTTCAATAAAATAATTATATATTCACTTGAGTTTTAAATGAAATAAATATCCGAAGATGATTATAATAGCTGAAAAATAACCAATAATAGTGGGATTCCGGTAAACGTTTTTGATTTGCTTTTGATTTGATTTTGATTTTTCAGTCAGCTGCTCACAGCTGCTCCATACAAAATTTTCAGTGTGCCCAGAGCAAATCAGGGAAATGTGGTCTTACTAATTGATTTCGAAAAATCAGCTCTGAGACAGATTATTTTTTCATTTTGATTTGCTTTCAACTCAAAACTGTGTCAGCTGTGTGGCATATGGTGTTTGTTTACATTCTGCTGTCATATCAATACGCAGAACGTAAGTCTAATGCATTTAAAGTATTTATAAATAAATAAATATAAAATGTTTGTTTAAATCTGCGAATATTCAATAAAAACATAATCGAAAAGCACACTTTCGTTTAAGACGCATATAAATTTCCTTTTCTGGCTTTCTTTCGGAATTTTGTATACTTTTTAGCTGTCAATCAGCTGTTCGCCCAGGCTGTCAGCTGTTCACGAAATCAAAAAATAGTCAGTGTGCAAAAAGGGTCGTTCCGTCAAATGATTTCGATTTGGTTAAAAATAATCAAAAGCAAATCAAAAACGTTTACCGGAATCCCACTAATATAAGTTTTATTAAACGAGTTGTGTGAGATTCGAAAGTTGAACTAGTTGGGTGACAGCCCTAGTAAAAATTTACACATTCCGACTACTTGATATCGTTCCTATCGATATTTGTATCAACTTACATTCCTAGCTCGCACGTTGATGTCATTCAATTTTATTATTTGTATTTCTATTTGAGGCACAAAATGCAGCCGGATGTGCAAATAACAAGCGACAGCGACTTGGATGTTGCACTGGAGGAGTTTAAACTAAGACAGAAGCGTCGCGATAGCACTGGCCCCAAATATAGCTGCAGCATAAGCGGCTGTGATGCAAACTTTAAGCGTCTGGATCAATTGGATCGTCATGAGTTCCATCATACCGGCATTGTGAGTAGACAAATGTACATATGTGTTATTGACAACAATTAAGACTGTTTTTTTTTTATTTGTATGTTAGAAAAAGCATGCTTGCACCTACGATGGCTGCGATAAGATTTATTCGATTCTAAGTCATCTGAAGCGACATCTGCGTAGCACGCACGAGCGTACGATGGCGCCACAAAAGACGATCAAATGCAGTCTGCCGGAGTGCAGCAAGCTGTTCACGTCAGCCTGCAATATGCAGCGACATGTGCGCGAGGCACACGAATCGCCGCGCGAATATCCGTGCACCCATTGTCCAGCCAAATTCCGGCAAAAGATGAAGCTGCGTCGCCATGAGATTACACAGCACACACAGGATTATCCGTTTCGTTGCGGCAAGTGTAATCGGGGATTCTATCAGCAGTGGCAACAGGAGAGCCATCAGCGCAGCTGCAAACAGTATGCCTGCTCCGAATGCGAACTGCAATTCGATAAGTGGACACTGTACACGAAACATTGCCGGGAAACGTTGCACGGACGCAATCGACACAAGTGCGAGCAATGTGATCGCAGCTATGAGAAACCCAGTGATCTAGCCAAACATATTGCGGCCAAGCATCCCACGACAAATGAGTCGGCATTTCCGTGCACCGAGCCTGGTTGTGATCGCAGCTATTCGTATGAGCGTAATCTGCGCCAGCATGTGGCCACTGCACACACGGGCAGGCGCTTTGAATGCCTCGCCTCTGGTTGCGGTCGCGGCTTTAGCAGCGCTCAGAATCTTAGCAGACATTTGATACGCGATCACGCCAAGACTCAGTCGGCAAAGAAGACGCCTCCAGCTGTGGATGTTAAAAAGATACGCAAGCGTCGTCGTGATGCTGGTAAGCCTGCTCGTTCCCAGTTATCCAAGCTGGCCTGTCTGGTGCTGGACAAGAATGCTGACAAGGAGGTACGCCAGCGCATGCCTCTGGCCCTAAACAATATAGCCAAGAGGATTCGGCAGGAGCAGAAGCAGTCGGATATTGACGAGCTGATGGAAAAGGTGTTGCATTCAGGGGAGGAGCACGAATAGGGGAATGGGAAATGGGGCTCAAATTGCATGTTGATTTGTTAGCAAATAAAACAAAACCCTTAGATTAAATGACTCTTGTGTTTAGTAGTTTTATGGAAAACTAGTGTAGATTACACTAGGTAAATATAATAAATTGTTATGCCCTGTATTTAAAAAGAACAAAGGGTCATAAGTTGAGCGTATGCTTTTAAATTGCTTAAGTTATTCGCTTGGCAAAGTTCTAAGACAATCCTGATCCGCTTAGGACTATGAGGAATCTTTATATCAAGTTTAGTGTCTCTAGATAATATTGTCTGAGGTCCAGAAGTTTATAAAGAAAAATATATGACTGTCTGTTTCAACAGCTTCGTCTCTGATTGATCTGGGACAATTTTAAAATTGAAATAAAGTATTTTATAGAGATGGGATTTTTTCTTTTCAAAACTTGTAGAAAAGAACAATTCATTGAATTTATAATTTATATAAATTTATAGGTTCTGCCTGCTTTATAAACTATATTTTACATAAAATTCAGTTATAATTATATAAAAAAAAACAAATATTTGTAAATAATAATATTCATTTTAGATATATTTGAACAACGTTGTTGAATATGACATCAAAATGCGATGAATGTGGACAGTGACTGAGGAGGGATATCATTTACAGGGAATTGATGACCTTTCGACTGCGCATCTGCTCCAGCCACTTCTCGTATTGTTGTTGCGGTGTCTCTGGCTCGGGTAGATAATAGTGCTGCGGGGGTTCACCTTCCTCCAGGCGAAGGAAGTAGTGGCAATGCTTGTACTCGACACGACCAAAGCGACCGCGCGCATGTCGACGTAATCCCTTAAAGACACGTCCTTTGCCCACAAACGATTCAGCTAAAATACAATAGAGATAGAGATTTCAGTTATTTATAGTAAGAAGTGATTGTAAAGATGGTGATTAATTTACCAATCCATAGATTGCTTTTGTACTCCACGTTGTGCCGTTCAACGGCCATTTGTTGTGCCTCCAATATTGTCTCCTTCACATCGGTGGCGCCCATTTTAAGCACAAAATTTAGCTGCTTCAGCGCCTCGTCCACGGACATGCCGCGCACAAAGGCAGCGATGTACCACATCTTGTCGGGACTGTATTTGATGTTGTTGCGCATGTGGCACACATACTGTAAAGCAAAATCATCATTAATCTTTTTAATTTTAAGCCAAAAGTGTTTCTTAACAGTGACCGAATATAAGACTTACGTAGACAAAATTTACAAAATTTGTTTTAATAGATATTAAATTAAAACTTTTAAATTTATGGAATAACTCTAAATTATTAACTTTCAATTTTAAAAAAAAACTTTTATCCTTTAACTTTAATACTAAAATTAATAAAAACTATTCCGTAATTTCTGTTTTAATATTAAAACGAAATGTTCTTCTGTAACTTTTTAAAAACAAAATGTAAAAAATCAAATGACTTACTTAAACTTGATTTTAAAAAAATGCCTATTTATAGCACAATATAAACCGATATAAAAAATGTATTAATCTATTTATTACTAAGCAAAAAGTGTTAAACACTTATGGAGACAAAACTTACAAAATTTGTTTTAAAAGACAATTGAATTTAACATTTTTAAAATGATATTTACGGAATAACTATTCTTCTGTAATTTTAATTTTTAATTAATAAAAAAAAAGTCTGTTGCTGTATAATTAAAATCATTTAAAACTCATATTTTGTAAAATCACAAATAAATGTTATTCTGTCACTCAAAAAATAAAATTGAAAAATTATCTATTTTTCATTTAATTTTAAACCGATTTGAGAAAGTTTCCGTGGATTTAAAAAGCATGCTTGTTGCTATATACAGTGACGTATTTCAATCAGCACCTTCAAAAAAGTTTAGGCGTCTATAAAATTTAAACTAAAAGAGATATCCAAAAAATTTAAATGCAGGTCGCTAGCCTGATGCTTCAACTTATTAAATATGACTTCATTTATTTTTTTTTTTTAATATTTTTCCAATATTGTTAAATTAAAAACTAAAAATCAACCAATATCTCTTTTGATATCTCTTTAAGTTCGGATTTTATAGACGCCTAAACTTTTTTTGAAGGTGCTGGTTGAAATAAGCTGTGAGTCACTGTAACTTCTCACGATTTCCTTTGAACCGACTTAAACTATCCTATAAACTGGCTAATATAAACATGTCGAATTGGAACACATCTTTTACCGCTTTGCGTGGCTCTTCGTCCACTTCCTGTGGTGGATGCACCGTCTTGTTGTATTCCAGCCATCTCCTCGGACCGTAGTTGTGTTTGTTCCATTTGGCGCAGAGCCCTCCGGCCGCAGACGTGTGCACGCCGCAGCAGTCGCCACTGTGCGTGATCGCTGGTGCAACTGCCAGCAATTTGGCGACACTGGCTGTGGTGGGGGCGGACGCCAGCAGTGGTGTTTGCAGACTTAACTGCGTCATTTGCCTTATCACTTTGTGCATGGTGCTTCAGTTATAATTACTTCAAGAAGTCAAATGAATTATTATAGCCACAAAAAAAAACTAGTGGCACCATCGGTCGCGTAACCTGCCAGCAACAGCTGTGAACGAGGGCTGCAAAGACAAATCGAGAGTATCGATGGCTCAAAAACTGTGCGATAAGAGCGATATATTCTGATCATCGATATTTATCTGAGTGGTGAGACTCAGAGAAATGTTATTTGATTATTGGTTTAACTTCTTTTTAATATAAATTCTTTATTTTCCCTGAATTTTTAACTTTCCACTAACTCTCGACATATAGATGCGCCATCGAAGTTGAAATTATCGATTGGGCTACTACAGCACTATTGTGAACTACTGGGTCAAGTTCATATCGATTATTGCAAAGCATAATTTTACTTTTCCATGTAATAATAACGACATTATATTTGTTTGGGCAGTTATTAACAACTTTTAAGCTATTAAAACAACAGCAACCACAACAAGCAATTAAGTAATTTTAAAATATTACAGATTCGATAGTATGGTTAGCTATCGATTGCTTCAAACTAGAGGGATGCATCATTTCATAGAAAAGTAGGGCTGCATACGTTATTTATTTGAATTTAAATTTAAATTTAAATTAATTTATTTAGCCTTGCGTTTGCTCTTCTGCTTCAGCTGCGGCTTCTGCTCATGTGGTACTCTGTAGGTGCCGTGCAGTTTATCCAACCAGCCCATAACGCCAAAATTGTAATTAAACCTAAGTTAAGTAAATATGTATGTTATTCAACATGTTTGCATATAAAATAGGAAAATATTACTTACTTTGCATGATGATAGTCATGGAAACGCACCGATCCCGCCGACCAGGGAAAACTGTAGCCCGCATGATCGCTCATCGAGTTGATAACGGCCAAGGCGATCATGCCCCAGGCGACGGTGACGTGGGATCCCAGCAGCGACAATGTGACACCGACGGGCATCAAATTGGCCAGCACATGCTCCACGGGATGGGCATAGAGAGTGATGGCCGCGATCGGGGCTGTCCATTCGTGATGCTTCTTGTGCACATACTTGTAGATGGACTTGTGATGCAGCAAACGGTGCGCATAATAAAACATAATCTCCTCCAGCAATATTAAAACCACAAAATCTCTGATGACGCGTCCAAAACTGGGCAATTCTCGTATATCATGGCTATTGTAGTGTGCGAGCACGAGTTTAAAGAGCAGCCAGGTGTGAATTAAATTCACCACCGTCAAATTGAACAGCACCACCTTGATGGCCCGCCAGAGTCGCTGCAGATCCACAGGCTCATTCTGACCTGGTTGGATTTTGTATTTACGCAAGAATCTCGGACGATTCGTGATGTCCATAATTGTAAAAATAGCTGCGTACAACCAATATACGCCAAAGACAACCACTGTGGTGCCCAGCACCCACAGACGCATCGGATCGTCACCAATGACATCGAGGAGCGAGGACCAACGTGCCTGAAGCAGTTCGCCCGCGTAGCGCCATCGAAGCGCAAAGCTAGAGAGGATTGTGGCAGCGTCCATTGTTCAATCTCAACTGATGTCCAAGAAATTCAACAATTAAATGTGGTTGGGCCGTGATGCGCTACAATCTCTTGGGCATATGTGTACCCAGAAGCAGTTGGTAGCGATCAAGGGAATTTTCTTTGAAAGTAGTAAAAAATTCATTTTTAAAATACCTTAAAAAGGGGCATTTTTAGAAGGAAGACTGCAAACCTATCAATTTTATATTTAAAAAAAAATTGAATTTTAATATGATTAACATACATGTATAGTAAGATTTCATTTCAGTTTGCGGAATTATTTTAGAATTTGGATTCAACTGGTTTGATTCAAATTTATAAAAATAAACTCCTGATGAGATTCTTAAAAAATTAAATTTTAAGGAGGAAAATATGTATTTTTGAACTGTTTTTCCAATTTTCCTTGAATCTAAATACTTTATTAAATAATGTAGTAAAACTAAACTCATTATCTCATGATAATAAGATTTTAAAATAGACTAAAATTTCATAAAGAAAAATTGTATCTTTTGAATTGTTTTCCAATATTTCTTGAATTTTTAAGCTAATAAAGTACAGTTTAGAAATCATGATAATAAGATTCTAAAAATAGATTACAATTTAAGTAACTATACATTTTGTTCGAGCTCACTTTTTATGGAATGCATTTCGGAAAACTAAAAAAAATCGATCTGATTCTGATTAGACTTTGGGTGAAACTTAATGGCAGCTGATCTGCAAGAATCGTAGCGTATTTCTCAAGCTGTACAGCTGCTCGTGCTTTTGGTTGATTCTATCGCCAGTCTATCGATTAGGTTGCTTATCAAGTTGTTGTGTTTTATAAAAGACTGACTACCTATTGCTAAGTATAATTATAATCATAGATTAGCCAAGTTTATTTTTGATCCGCAGCGGTACAAAAACAATTGAAGCGCCCAAAGTTCAGATTTTTTTTTCGAATGTTTTGTTTTGATGTGCAGTGATACTTTCTTATTTATTACAAGTAGTTGATTATATTTATTTGCTATAGTTTAAGTTGGTGCTCTGTGAGTGTGTATGTGTGTTTATGTGTAAATATATAACACTCGTACATAAAATTATGCTTAACTACTATAGTGTTTTTGTTTGTTTTTTGGGTTGTGTCTTTACTTTTCAGCTATCTCTACAGCTCTTTACATTTTACATTTTCTTGTATCATTTATTGTTTATCATTCAACTTTTCGTCATTTATAATGTCAATAAAATCGATTCTCGATCGCGATTTTGCCTGGTTATTATCACAATGAAGTATACACATATTGAAATGCCAGTAAAAAAAAAACGTACATACACAAATGCATATAAATATTTATATATATATTGTATATGTATTATATATATATATGTATATATAGATAGTTATATGTATGCAAACAGAGTAGCAGATTATGCCGACAACTGACAAGAGAGCAAACTTGAGGGCGCAATCCTTCACTTCATGGTGGAGTCGGGAAAGGCGTCGCGTGGTGGCACAAAGCTCAGCATCATAATGTGCCGCGCATAGGACTTTGTGGCACGGAAAAGCGAATCCGTCCCGTGCAGACGATCCAACACGCCCAGCACGCCGAAGCAGTTGTTGAATCTGGGAAGAAGTTTAATAGAATAAATACTCTTGCAGAAAATTTTAGATTTAAAACAAGTGTAATAAAAAGCTACATCAGGTAAAATTTCTCTAAAAACCAAAAAAGCAATTATTTAATTTAGTTAAAATGTCTGAAATTAACAAAAACAAGTGGGAAAGGCTATAGTCGAGCTCCCGACTATAGGATACCCGTTACTTATTTAAATAAATTTAAAAAATTTTTTTTATTGCATGCTTTTAGGCACTTACATTGCTTAAAAACTTTTATCAGCCATAACCACATTTCTATTTATCCGATCTTGTTACGATTTAGTAGGATAATAGGTAATACAAGTAGTTAACGTTAATTAGTAAAAAAAATCCTAATATATTGAATACGGTGCGTGTGGTGGCTTTTCGCGATTTACGGAGGCGGAAAGGGGCGTGGCAAAATTTTTAAACAAACTCGATCTACGTGGGGTTTGTAGAAGTCTGTGTGCCGAATTTGGTTGCTCTAGCTCTTCTAGTTACATACATTACAACGAATACAATATTTCCTTTTATTTATTTTTTAAGTAACCGGTATAAAAAAATATTTTCAATTAATCACTTCTAAGACGGCTATATGATAATCCGATTTAATCAAAATCTGGTCAGTAGGTATAAAATATGATTAAATACACTACTTGCAACTTTAGTTAAGATATTTAAAAAAAAAAAATTTATTTATAAACGATCGTTTCAAGACAGCAATATTCGTCACGATCTATATTAAAATATTAAAAAAAAACAACAAAAAATGCCATACTGATTTGTGATAACTTGGACAGGAAGTATAAAATATCATTGAATTCTTTACTTGTAAATTTAATTGGGATATCTCCTATGATATAGAAATTCGATTGTTCTCATTAACATTCAATCAGTATAAATAATGCGTAGTCATATTAGTTCGGCATACTCACTTGAGATGATGAAAGTCATGTGCCTCGGGGCTGGGAAAGAATGGCAAATGATATCCAGAGTGTGCATTCAGTGTGGATAATATGGCTAAAGCGAACCATAACCAGGCCGTGGCCACATGGCTGCCCATTAGGAAAACGCCCAGAAATGGTGGCACTAGATTGCTAAAGATATGCTCGATCGGATGACAATAGATTGCCGTCACCGATATCGGAGCTGTCCACTCATGATGCTGTTTGTGTATAAACTTATAGATATGCTTGTGATGGAGCAAACGATGGGAATAGTAGAAGCCCAGCTCCTCCATCAGAATGCAAACGGTTAGCTCAAAGCACACCCAATGGAATGTCGGTAACTCCCGAATATCGCTCAATCCCCGGACTGTCATCAATTTGTAGCTCAGATACGCCAATGGTATGCCCACAAATATTTGATTGCAGATGACACGCCAAATGACCTGTAATAATAATAAATGTATAAATAGGGATTCAAGCTCAATTCAATATCAATTTATGGCAATCATAAATGCGATTTGTCATCACCTTCATTAAACGTCCGGCTTCGACGGGCTCATTGGTACCCGGCTGGATTTTATATTTGCGCAGACAGGCCGGCCGATTGGTCAGATCCATGAATGTATAAATCCCACCCACGGTCCAGTAAACGATCATTGTGAATAAGGTTGTACCAAAGACCCATAACATCATCGGATCATCGCCTGTAAAAACAACCAAATTATTTAGTTAGTACTTACTTAAAGTCTTCAAGGTATCAGTAAATCTACAACGTAATAATATGACTTGTGCAACAATAAATAATATTTACTTAACGCTATCATAAAGCTCTCTCTACATGTATAATATTGTTTGTTATGACTGACTAACTAAATGATTGGCAATCATTGCATAGTCCCAGTCACAGTCCAAGTTGCAGCTTAATAGACAGCACTATCCGTTAAGTACAATGTTATTAAGCAATTTTTGGAAATTTTAAAAAATACCTTAAAGTTAGAAAAATGGTTTGAACACCATTTAAAATGTTTTTTCAATGGCTGGACAAATTTATATATAACATTTAAACGATTGGAGCCTTTTGACATTTTTTTTTAAATTTATTCTAATGTTTTTTTTCTATAATCAAAAAAATTTTTTTTAAAATAATTTTTATGTAAAAATTATTATTTTTCGTCACAAAATTGGATATCAGACATTTTTGGGGCATGAAAATGTTTTCGCCACTAGAATATTGCCTCGTAAAGATGTTGGTATTGGCTTGGAACTAGTTTCAAATATCATTGCCCAAAATAAAACGACAGAGTTTCAGAAATAATTACCCACCTAAGTGGAAATTGTGCAGTTTTAAAGGTCAATTTTTGTCTACTCATTCCCAAAATTTATTTTTTTTTCTTCTTATTCAAACTGTTTTGTTTTAAAAATTGGCGCCACAATGTCGCCCTTGTTTATCGTCGAAGAAAAATCAACAGAAACGTAATAAATTAGAGAATCTTCTGCTTCAAAACAAATTTGGTAATGTTGTTTTAGATATTTTTGAAGAGCTCACTTGTAGAATTTGGCTGTTTACCTCTGATCTACATATATTAGAGATAAACAATAATTTTTCAATATTGTTTTGAATTCAATAAAAAAAATACGGGCAACGCCGGCTTAGCCCAGCTGCTTGGATTTGAAAGTAATAACAATAAGCACACATTTTTCAGAGCTTTTGCCAATAAAATGTTAATTGAAAAATACTTTTGCAGCCATAAATCAAAGTCTACTCTAGTTAAGACTTGTTTATCAAAGGGCATACCTCTGACTCAATAACGATTAGTACTTAAGTAGCTTAAATAAATGTTTTTACATTCATGCTTCGCACATAATAATATATAATTTTAATATACATATTTCAATAACTGTAAATTGAAAAATTACTTGAATGAGTAATCTCTTGGCTAACGACCAAGCAACTGATGTTGTTGCATCAGAAAATAAAAAATATTGTATATATTTAAAAAAATAAATAAATCAAGTTATCATTTTTTGTACAATTCTGTTTGCTTTGCTGATAACACTTAAATCAAAATCTATTTATATTTTTAAGACATTTATTTGCTATAATTGCCTAAAAAAATAAAGGTAAAAGTACGTTATGGTTATTTAACAGTTATTGATCGATTCATCAAATAATACAATATTTACCAAGTTTATGAGACATGCTTTTAATGATTTTTCTTAAACTGTCTCTCAATTGTGTGTATATGGCTTATATTTGAATAAGCAGATTTTAAGATAAGTGTTACTACATTTAATATAGACTTAAAAATATTAAGCTAAACAGCTTTTTGCGATAAAGCGTTTACAAATGCGGTCTAAGTGAACTCGATTTAATTTAAATCGATTTAAGCTGTCGTATAAACTTGGTAATTGTTGCATAGTGTAATCGACGTTTCCCGCAATTCAGCCTTTGTCTGTGAGCACCGTGTATGCATATGTGTGTGTGTTTGTATTTGTATTTGTGTGCGAATTAGTAAACAAAACGGTTGCCGTTTATTGTTGACTTTGTTTGTCGTTGTTGTTGCGGATATTTTTGTTGTTGTTGCTTGTGTGTGAATGGAAGGCAAAAGTGCAATTTGTGATATCTGACGCTAAAAGACAAACACAAAGATACACTTTAACATGCACACACACACATGCACAAGTAAAGACGTGAGTGCATGCGCACTCACAGATATTAGTTAGTATATTGATTACATTTCTCTTATTTTCGGCAAAATACTTACCAAATTTGTCAATGAACTTGTCCCATTGCGATTGCCAAAAATCACCGGATGCGCCCCAGAAACTCTGCAAATGCCTAGTCGGCAGGTAGGAAAATTCGTTAAATTTCTCCATACAAGAAAAAAAAAACAAAACAAAACAAAAAATAACAAAAGTCGAGGTGAAAAAAAGTCAAACTGAGCGAATTAATTTCGTTCTAAAGCTTCTCTCTTTGTCAGCGGCCGCAAAGCAACTGAACAACTGATTTTGGGGCACAATGGGGAAGCGCAGCTCAGAGCTCTACGCGTAAAGAGAGTGTATATGTGTGTGCGTAAGACGTATAGGGAGAGAGAGAAAGAGAAAAGACGATGCTGACCACGATCGCAGCGACTGCGCTGCATAAATATGTATATCCGTATATAAATGATGTCCGTTATTTTAAGCTCAAAGATCAAGAGAGTGAACTGAGCTTTTACGAGTGAATTATTTGTAATGAAAATGCATACGTGCTTAATTTATCCTAACAAAACTAATACTCTCCTTCACTGAAAGCTTCATTCGGCGTTTTTGCACATTTTTTCGCCGCTTGCATTATTATTTAAAAATTCCTTATAATATTTACTCCAGCTTATTGAATTTTGGAGCCGGAAAAGGATGTAAAAAAAATTGAAATGAGTTTAATTTGATGTTTCTTCTCCCTGTTACATATGTACATATATTGAAATGAATATAATATACCCTGAACCCTACCAGTAACTGGAATAATTATAAGGGAAAATGTGTAAAAAGGCAACGAAAATAACATAATATTTGTAGTGGAAACTTAATTTTAATTTTATCTATTTTGTTGGACTATTATTAACGATTTGTTTGTTTATGTATGTATGTCATTGTTGTTTTTGACAATCTTCTCTTGCCATAAAATATTTTACATAATATTCAATTTGTTTTCAAAAATAGATTCGTTTTTATTTATATTGACATTAATTATTCACGGAATTTTGGACATACTATTTACATTTATAAATGTCCAACAATTAGAAATAATTAAACAAATTTTATTAAATTTATTTGTTTTATAATATTTTTTAGTTAAAAGCGCCATCTATTGATCGACGAACTACAAACCGTTATTGCGTATTCGAAAGCTTGAAAAGCTTAGATGTCGTAGCGATCAGAGCTTTACAGTAACGGTTTTTATCGGTAACATTTATTTATGTATATAAGGTAAACTCACCAAGTCAGCACATTGCGAAACAATATGAACACGGCCAAGGCACATGTAATGATGAAAATGACGCTATGCAATGAGGAAAGCCACAATGGACTGTCTACCTCAGCCGTCCAACCTGTGCCGGTTGTCGCCTGTGCGGCTGGCTGCAGTTTTGGCGACGTCGTCGTCCCACTTACATCCAGCGATGTGTGAGCAGCCGCAGCACCTGCAACGGCTTTTGATTCGCCGCCTACATTGCTATTGTTGTTGCTGCTGCTATTTGGCGGCTTTTGGGCGGGTGCTGCATATGCAGGATTCGTAGACATATTTGCTCAACTTTTTCAGTTGATTTTACATTCGTCTTTCCTCGCTGTGACTGCAAAGGCTCCTTTGTGTTGTTGTCTTTGTTGTAAGTTTTGTTATGCTTTTTGTTGTCCTTGACATTTAAAGCACTTCGATTTTTCGGTTGCTAAACTAAACGTTGTCTGCGTAAATGTTGGACTCTTCAATCCCTTTACAAAAGCAAGTGACCAGCATTTATTGTTAACTTATTTATTTGACTTGCGTTGCACCAAAATGTTCTTGAGCCGCTAAAATCTTTTATGTTGTTTTTATTTTTGAATTTCTTCTAGGGTCTTTGGCGAAAGCTCACACACACACACACTCAACAGTCTCCCATTCGTAGTCATTATGTCAGAGCAACCCTGTGTGTAATCGATATATGATAACTTGGCTATCGTGAGTTTGCTTGCAGCCACGGTTGCCACTTCATTTAAATATTTTGTACTATATTTTTTTTTAAGGTATGTTCGTTTCGCGAAAATGTTAGATTTTTGAGTACAATTTTAAAACGAAACAGCGGCAAAGCTTCAAAATAATTAAAAAAGGTAATTTTTTGAAACCTTTACTAAATATATATGCATAAGCCAGCTCTAATGTATTAATAATTTGTATTAACCCTTTAAAATTAAGGGCTAAATTGTAGAGTATAAATATGTGAAATACAAAAAAAAACTTGTAAGAAAATAATAACTTGATAAGCCAACAAAAAATGTACCATTTGAAAAGGTGACTTAACACTTAATAAAAAATGTACCATAATTGTGCATGTGTACCAAAAGTGGCAGCCATTCTTGCAGTATGGCAGCACCAAATGCGGGATTAGTGTGACTGCTTTTGAAATACATTTCGAGCCAATTGGGCCAAAGTTGCCACACAGCTGCAACTTTTTGTGTGTTTTTTTTGTAATTTTTGTTAAAAACTTATAATAAATTTAAATAATTAAAAAAAGTGCAATTTAAAAAACCAAAAATAATAGAAATTTTCTAAAATAATAAAGTTCCTTTGAAAAATGTTTTGGAGCACGTCACCCTTCGCGTGGTGAAGAAATCAAGTAAGAAAATATTAAAAAAATTTAAAAAAAAAATTAAACAAAAATTCCTGCAAGAATTTCAAAGTTCTAGCTTCAAAATTAAGCAAAAACCATATTTATCAACTTTAAAGAAAGTTTTTAAATATGGTTTGTGCTGCCACCGTTGCCAAGATTGCCACCATGTTTTGGTTTATTTTGCCAAACTTCGGCCAAGGCTGCCACATGATTTTTGTTTTGGATCAATCTGACTTTTTTAGGTGGCAACCGTGGCACACTGTAAGTAAGAACAGTCTTCATTTTGTTTTTGTTGCGCGCGGTTGTGCTTCGCTTGTATGTGTATAGCAGCAGGAGCAGCAGCGCCGGTCTGAGCGAGAGAGACTGACGCCCGTGTGCAGTTAGTTGTTGGCATAGAAAAATTTTCTTATTTACTTGTTTCAATTTTTTTCCTGTGCTGTGTGTGTGAGAATTGTTGTTATTTAAATTTGCTGCCACATACAAATACATACACCGAATATTACAAACAACAATTGAATTTGGCCCAAACTCAATCAATAAAAAAGAATTTACCAAAAAGCATCAAAGTATATGCAGTTGTTTTTTTTTTTGATTTGTATTTAGTTAATGCAAACTGTTGTAAATGAATTTGTATGAACGTATGTGTGTGTGTATATATTTATGAGCGGGCACCGCGCCCAAAAATTAATTTAAACAACATAGCCAATTTACTATGAAACAAAATGAGCGCAAATTCAAGTGAACAACAACGACGACGACGGCGACGACAACGACGCGTAGGACGCCAGGCAGCATCAATTGCAAGAACAACAACAACTGGAGCAGCAGCGAAAGCGACAGGCAGCACAACAACAATACTTTCAAATAATTAAGCTTTAAACTTTGCGTTTATTTGCTCAGTTGGCTGTACAACAAAAAAAAAAACAGTCAAAAACTCACTCAAAGTCAAAGTCGGTGTCGGAGTTAGAGTCAAAAGCCAAGGCAGCTTTGCGCAGTTTTTTGAAAACTAGCTGTTTTCGTGCTTTGCATATGTGTATGAGTGCTTGTGTGTGTGTGTGTGTTGCATACACATACAAAAATATACGTGCGCAGCGCGCGTCTGTCAAAGCCACAGTTTTAACTCGACTCAAATCGAGTTGAGTTAAGTGAGTTGCACTCGCTCTCTTTTGTTTCTCTCACTTATTGCGAGACTCGTTCTCTCCCTTGCTTACCTGGTCGTGACGCCGCAATATTGGTTTAAATGTGTGCGTGTTTTTAACGCTTTTGTTTGTCTCTTTTTTTTTGGCTTTTTGTGAGTTTCAGTTTCAGACACTTGCTCGCTGCCACAGTTGCTGTTGTTGTTGTTGTTGTTAGTTAATTAACTAATTGCAATTACATTACACTCAGGACAATAACACTCAGGTAAGTTGACAACAGTTGCAACATGTTTTATACAATTTTTTTTTTTAATTAGAAACTCTTACACATTCCGCAGTTCTCTCTTTCTCTTTTACTCCTTTTTCTCTCTAACAACAAGCTTGGGTAGACATTTTGTTGTTGTTTTTGTTGGTTGGCTCAAAACAGGTTTTGCTAGAAAAATAAAAAAAAAAGTAGCAGCCGCTGTCAAACACGAAAATAACACAAACACCAACAGTAACACTAACACACACACATACAATTGTAGCTCACATGCATACAAGCTTAATTCGCGCTCATTGTGCTGTCTGTGTGTATGTATGCGTGTGTGTGTGTGTGTCCACTAAGGTGGGGCTGCAGCGCAGACTGACGACATCAGCTAGACAGCGATCTAAAGATCAGCGCTGTCAGCGTCGCTGTCGCTGCTGCTGCCGTTGCTACTAATTTTTTTTTGTTTGTTTCTTGATTTTGTTGCTGTTTACTTATTGTAAAAAAAAAGCACATAGTATAACTTCAAAAACGATTTTATTGTGCTCTACCCCATCCATGCGGTCATCGCTGCAGCAGCGACGCAGATGACGACGTCATCAATTCTGTGCGCCCGTTACGGCTCAGCGGTGCTAGCAGCTGACGCCGACGTCGGCGCCGACAGCGGCAGCGCCACGGCCCAAAATTAGCCTAGCATTTGTTTCATTGAGGGTCACAATCATAACTTGGTCACAAAACTTCATTTGTATGTACGGTGATGGAAAATATAATAGAAAAAAAACGACAACATTTTTAAATTTATTTATATTTTTTCCATCGCTGTCTATTGATCAACTTTTGGGGTTATGTCAAGCGCCTAAACCAAGACTTGCAATCAATTAAACATACAAACATATATATCACTATATCTCTGCTTGAGTTGTGTGTGTGTGTGTGCAAAGATCTCCAGCAAAAATGTAAAAAGCAATTTGCTATGTTTTTTGTCTTTTTGTGTGTTCAATTTTGATGACATCATCATTGAAAATACATGATACCACTGTGCGCGGGATGATGATAAAATGAGATAGATTCAACAATCGAAGGTTGTTTTTTGTTTTTTTTTGGTTTACTTTTTGTGTTATACGAGCACTTCTGTTATACCAAAAGATACATATGCCAGTATATTTAGACAAGCGCTGTAGCACAAATTAGCAATGTTTTTAAGTTCATTTTATTTCGAGTTGTTTACAATTAGCACAGATTTTTTTCATTTCGCTTTTTTCACATTTTCGATTGGCCCAATTAAACAAGTTAATATGTTATTATACTCTTATTTTATAAAATGTTTTCCGAGTCAATCAGATCAATTCTTATTCCTCTTATATTTTATACAAATTTTGTAGACATTTAATTAAAATTACTTTTGGAATATTAAGAAGTTTATTGATAAAAACAGAATTTACAAAAATTATAGCTGTTACCTTTATATTTATCTTCTTTTCCTGTTAATTTTAAAAATATTCGTAAAGCTATTTTTTACTTCACTAGTTTTTTAAAACACTAGAATCGAATGTTTTACTTACTTTAACGATTGTATTGATATCTGAATATTTATATTACTTGAATTATACGAGTTTCTGTAATTAGCACTTTTGAGTGCCCCCATTGGGCTTAATTATAATTCCGACCTTCAATTGAAAGCGATAAAACTATTTCGATTCTTTGAGCTGAAGGCATTTCTCCAATTAATGGACATAAAAATATAGTGGTAACATAATTAAAATTGTTCAAAATGAAAGAGAGAGAGACTTGGAGAGGGAGAGTGTGGGGGAGGGAGAGAGAGAGAGAGTGTGTCACGCATTTGGCATATTCATTTTGTGATGGTCATGCCTCGTTTATTTTTTTTATTGTCATTTGTTATTTGTTGTTTGCCATTTGACATTCGACATTACCATATTTCCTTCTCTCTTTTCCTCTCTTCCTCTCCCCGTTCTCTTACTCAGACACTGTTCTAGTTTATTAACTGTCAGCTGAAATTAGCCATTGAGTAAAATTGCATTGAAATTAGTCAGTAGCATCGATCAATGATCTGTAAAAAACTGTACAGTTCATCTAAATTCTTTTATCAGTTTTTTATCAATAGATAAGAGTCTTGCACTAACCTATCATAACAGAAGAAACTCTCCACTTCATTCGTAATGATCTTCCAAACTATAGCTTAGTTAATGTAATCTCTTTTTGTGATCTTAATTGATTGCATCATTATCGATCGTTATCATATACAATACATAAAATCTTCATTATTAGTTTTATTTGAATTGTCTTTAGTTTTGCTCTCAATTTCTGTTTCTCTTTTATGAGATCATCGATGCGGATTTTTCTCTTCATATGATTTATGCTAATGTTTTCTTATAATTAAAACGAAACGCCCCAGAAATAAATATGTACAATAAAAGAAGGAAATCGAGTAAAAAGTTGTTCGTATTTTAATTGGACGAATAAGTATTTTTTCTATTTTGCTCTTGTTTCTTTATATATTTTTTGCGATCATATCGATGCGTTTATGTTTTTTATTAACTGACGCTCTATTTGTAGCTGTCTCAGCGTCCGTGTATCTGCCAGATACATTTGTATCTTTCGGCTGCCATGTGGAGATTATAGCGTCGTCTTTTTTATTTTTTGTTTGTGTCATCTTCGTCTTCGTTCTTTCGTTCGTTGTCGTCGTCGTCGTTATTGAATTAGCCAAACAGCTGCTTTGCCACACGATGCTGATGATTGCGTCATGCCAGCAACCGGCATTCTCTCCATTCTCTTTATTCCCGCATTCGCTCAGTCGCTTATTGCCTGGCTCTCCTACGCTTTTGAACAAGAAGCAAACTGTCAAGAGGCAAACAACGATTACGATGAAATGCGTTCACTTTTTGGCTTGAAATTTGACTTCAGAATGAATGACAAAAAGTCCTGCCATTTGTTGTTGCTGTTGTTGTTTTTTTTTTTTGCCCCAACGCGTAATGATGTCATTTCATTTATTTAGTTTGTTGCATGCTTGACACGCCTTTAGCGTCCCCCTTCCACTTCCACTTCCCCTTTCCACGCTTAACCAAATCCTTTTGCCGGCCTACAAAATAAAATCAATAAAAGTGCCAACAATTTTGCTTTGGAGCAGGAAATATGCACACGTACACACAAACATACAAATAAACAAACAAACAAACTGAACAAGCTCATAAACAAATGCCAGGCCGGCGAATGACATCACCAACAACATTACCAACAACATTACCAACAACAACAACAACAACAACAATTTTCGCTCATACAACATCGTGTGCTTACTTCATTTAATTCATTTTATTTTCCTTATCGCCTGAAATAAATGGAAAAAATAAGGAATAGGAAAAAATTCTTGTACTAAATACTCTTTACTCAAGGCAAAACATATTAAAAAATTAAAATGCAAAAGCAAAAGTATTTTGCAAATGTAACACTTTAAAAGATTAGCAAATTTTGCGAGAGCTGCACAAAGAGTTGGAAGTTGTTTAAATTGATAGCAGAATTTTCCCTAATGATCGTATTCTCATTTAAAATTTATTTCTAATAACGCACGTACGCAAATTGAGCTAATCGAGACTTTTCCAATTTTTGGTTTTTGCTGGAAATCCCCCAATTGCAACTTTATTGTTGTTTAAACGTTTTCTTGAAAATCGTAAGCAACTAATGTGATAAAAAAATACTTTGCCAAATTTACATTTTGCTTGATATTTCGCATCGCAATTTGTCGAATAGTTGAAATTAAAAATTGTTTCAATTTTCTAATTTATTTAAGGCTAATCTGTTATTATTTTGCTCCAAATAAATCGAATTCGCCTGATCGTTGTTGATTTGCATGAAATTCCCATTATAATTCTTCTTATCAATCGCTTTTAAAGTGCTTTTTATAATCAATAATTGAGCTAATCGGAAAGAATTTTGAATTTAATTAGTTTCAAATATAACGATACAATACATAGAGAACTTGGGATATGACCATGGAGAGCAAAACAACCTTTAAACTTGATATTTGTAACAGTGTAAGATTACTTGATAGAATTACATGAAGACATGCGAGAATTGTAGCAAATTTTAATAAGGAGGCCATAAAAAGATATTGAATGAAATCAGAGCTAAGAAGAGCTAGAAAAGAGGAGAAGGACTTAGAAAATGTTTTGTTAAATACACAAGTTTATTTAAGCACAACTTAGAAAATATATTCAGTTTTGGGTTGAATTGAAGCTTGAGTTACGTGGTCTATAAGTATCGTATAAAAAAGACACATTTGAGTCTGTAAGGTCGAAATACACCCTGAAAATGTAAGCTTAGATGGAATGTGTGTATTTTAATAATAATAATAATATAGGGCAAAGCATATTCTCTTACTAAAATTTTTTTAATTTATTTAAATCATTTTATTTTATTTAATTTTTTTTAGATTGCTTTTTAAATACTTTTGAAAAAGCTTAAAAATGGTCTTCAAATGCTCGCGCAATTTATAAAACCTTAAAACAGGGTATTTTCGCGTCTAGCATATAAATTTACATAATCAGAGATATTTTGTGTTATATTTAAGAAATTATCCGCATCCAAAGATTATAATTAGCTTTTCGCTGGGGTATTTATTAAATAGAGCAACAGTTTTCAACTTGGCGGCATGTGGAGAGTATTTGGGTTGGGCAACGTTGTTTACCTGGCGGTTAGTTGGACGACGACCTCAACTAGGAGGTAAAAGAAACAACAACGATAACAGAGCAACAACTACAACTGTGCGTTTGCTGCGGTTTTAGCGGCTTTTGCCCCGTTGTTGCCGCTTAATGTTTGTTATTTTTTTTCTCTCCTTTTTTTTTTTTGCTTCTTTTTCTCGCATGTTTTATTATCATTTGCGGGCACATTATTACCGTTGCGCTGCCGGCGTCGAGTGCATTGCACTTTCAAGTGGTCGGAACTCAAAAGCTCACTAACCATTCATGTGGCACAGTTGCACACATCACATGGCCAAGACAAAAAACGAATTTGCATTCGCTGCTGCTGCATGCCAGCAACTAAGTGCCTCTTTTTCTTATTCCACTTCTTCTTCTTCTTGTTGTAGCTCGTTTTGTTGCTGTTGGTATCACTGTTTGTTTGTTTCGCTCTTGTTTTTATGACCAACAATTGCCACTTGGCCACTTGGCATTTGGGTTAAAACGTGGTCAACTTTGGTTACTCAACCAAACAAGAAAGCTGACTAAATTACAGAGAGCTTAACCATAATAATTTCTAAAATTAAAATTATGAAATTTATAAAAAAATGTGTTAATAACTCTTACTTTATGATTTTAATAAGGAAGAATGCTTAGAAAATGGAATCAGGGTATAAAAATCATAGGTTTATTCATAATAAAAGCTGAAAGCAATGCCAAAAAAAAAAAAACAATCCAATGTATTTCAATATTTTTGGGAAAAACATTGTTCGATTTCATTATTATATCTAGATTTTATAGTAGTGAACGCTTTACATCAAAATAATAATAATATAAAATAATGACACAGTATTTTGCTTAACTAGCTGGAATTAATTCATTCTCTGTTTTATCATCATTGGTGCAAAACTGAATTTATCAGCAGAAAGCCAAAGAAATAAAGCGAGAAGACGCATAAGAAAAACAACAACAGCGGTAAAAAAGCCACACCGTAAACTTGTCAGTTTAAATGGGTGTGTCCGCTGATACAGTCAATACACAGATACAAAGATACAGTCACAGAACACAGATCAAAAATTATCATCGAGCTAAGCTTTCTGAGTCAGCTGCGAAATGAGCTAAGCTCTTCACACTCTCACTGCCCCCGCGAATGCGACAAAACTAAAATGAAATAAAAGCTAAAAATAAATCATAATAAAAAGTTGAACGTATTGAGAATGCGTTAAGCTCTCTTGGGCTGAGCTGTTAGCGAGCGGTACAAAGCTCAAAGCTTTCAATTTAAAGTGGGCACATATGATAAAGTACATGATTAAGCATCAGATAAAGGAAAGCTTCAAAAGATGGCCAGATTGAAAGCAAAAGAGAGATGCAGATATTAGAGCTACACAATTAAATTAAATAATTAAAGACATGAAATTTGAGATAAAGATAAAAATAGTATTAAAATATAGTTCTAAAATAATAATCATCTTTAGTTATAATTTTTATGTTGCTTAGAAAAATTTAAGAGCTTTTTTCAGAGAGTGTTGAAGTTATGAGATACAAAATTGATTGAGAAAAAGAATGTATTTGAAGAATTTTCTAATATTGAATTATGGATATACAAAAATTAATATTAGTTTAACCAAATTTAAGAAATGGAGGTTTCTTGAGAACTTTTATGTCTATATACTCAGATACACAAGAGTTTTCCACAAATTTTGCACTGAAATTTGATGGAAAAGATTTCCATTCTTATAAAAAAAATGTCAGTTTATGTGGAAGAAACTTAAAATTCGAACTTAGATTTAGATACGCGCTTCCCCATGACCTTGTGCTCCCATTGTGCGTCACGTTTCTTGCTCCCCATGAAACTATTACTTGAATCTGGTCTTGAAAACGTTAGTCGATATATCGAAAGGCTTTTCTCTTAACCTCAAACTTCCGTTTTGTGGGTTTTTTATAGCCTCTCGTCACAGCGGGTAAATGTGATACGTTGCACAGCTGCCCGATGTCGTTGTCAATATCATCATTATCAGCAACATCGGGAACATCATTATTAATTATTATCGTTGTTGTTGTTGTTGTTGTAGTTGTAATTGTAGTTGTTGTTGTTGTTGTTGTTAGCCGCTTTGCGCCTTCCGCTGCCAGTTGGCGTCATTTCATAAATTGCATTATGGTTGCAGTTGTCAGTGCATTGAACTTTCAATGTGGTCCGGAAACCTAACCTGCCATATCTCCCCACTGCTTTCCCCCCCCTGATTTCCATTACCCATGGGAGGTGATGGGAAAGGGAGACATCGTCTGCAACCATTTGGCAAATTTAGTTAAAAGCAGCCTCAGCACAAGGTGACTAATTTGCATATATGTATGCATATAAACAGACAGACCGATAAACATACAACACATATAGACGAGTCTACTATATAATGGATTATATATGTAGTATGTGGGTCTGTGTCTGAGTCACCTCAGGCGTGGGGGCATCTGTGTGGCATGCACCTCGTTGCCGTTAGAATTTGCATTGCAATCATATTTCGCATTATCGAGCTTTAACATTTTTAACATTTTGAATAGATTTCCTTGGAAAATGTACAGCTGAACATTGCCTATGTAAGTGTACCAATAGAATGCACAGCAAAATTAAACCTATAGAGATTTCGTATTAACTTGATTGTAAATTGAAAATTTTTTATAAAAATATATTGAAAATCAACTTGAAATATTATTTGTAGAATTTTTCTTGACCTTAAATGAAAAAATATAGGTAAATATGCAATAAAAAACTTTTATCAATACTTGTTTTTTAATAAATATTAGTACATTTTTGTTTAAGATATTATTATTGTTATTTTTAATTTGTGATTTTCCTTAAAGGTTAAATTTATAGAGGACTAGACAATTTTACGATTCGTTCTATAGAAACTCTGAAAAAATTGTTGTTTCCAAAAGTTAGAAAAATTTGATTTAAATAAATTCTAGTTAGTGAAGCTGGACTGTACTTCAGTTAAAGTATGCAAAATACGTAGAACAATTATTTTACTTTGTATTGAAAATGTGATAATATTAATGCACTGATTATTGCACTCAAACTCTGCTTGAGACTGAAAAGCTTCCAATAAGCATTTGCCTTAAATGCGATACCAACAAAAAAAAAAAAAACCGGTTCAATTTAATTTCAAATTGCAGTTACAAATTTCCATAAAAGTTGAGTAAAATCTTTTGTTATTTAAATATTTATCAGGTGGCAAATGAGGGCGTAACTAATAAGCCATATAATTGCGAAGGAGAGAGAGAGAGAGAGAGAGGGAAGCGGTTTGGAAGTGTGTCTGGCAGAGCAATGCATCAGCACGTCAATAACAAAGTAGCCCAAACAGTGATTCATGAACAATTCATGCCATCATTCAATTCATTCAGTTGCTGTGGTTCTTCTCTCTCTTTCCCGCTCGCTCTCGCTCTCTGACCCAGTGTTGTCAGTATTTCAGAGGCTAAAATAGCCAAGTTGTTTAAAAAAAAGGTAGCTGAAAATAGCAAAGAGTAAGTTAAAAATATTCTATTTGTTTTTTTGTGTATATATCTGATAAAAAGAAAATGCGAGTTAGTTATTTATTTCATTTTTAATTCTTTATTTAAATGCAATTTTCATTTTTAAATTACTTTTGCAATTAGCTATAAAATAGCCATAAAATAGCTAAAATGGCAACACAGCTTTGGCCACACACAGACACAAAACGTAAATTGAAATAGCCGAAAACCACCGACCATTAACGATCCCAACCGTTGGTGGTGCTGGTGGTTGGTTGTGCATAACGGTTTGATTAGACATCACATCGTTTTGGCCAGAGGGATACCATATGGAATGGTGATAAGGGCTAGGTAGGTGCCGAGCTGAGGGGTAACATCCCCTCTAGTCACAGTCATAGTTGCCGTGCCATTCCCAGTTCGAGTCCCAGTTCCCAGTCCCAATTCCCATTTTCCCATATCCCAGTCGCGTGTCAAATAACTTTGTAGTCGAGGGTTGAATATAGTACACAAAGTGAAACAGGATATAAAGTATATACATACATATATATATATATATATTGTATATATATTTGTGTGATGACTGATTCATTACATTTTTGTGGCACTTTTGTTCTGTCCTCTCCTGTGTCCAGAGCTCCTTTCATATTATACTTGTTGGCTGTGCCTGCAAACAAAACAAAATTGCGTCTGGACATACTACGAATAATGGCATTTGCTCTATTTGCCTGAGCCAGCATCTGTCTGGGCTTATCGGTTTACCCCCACCCCTACTCTACCCTACTACCCCCCCCGTCTGTAATCGCACTCCCCTTTCACCCTCAATTTTCAACGCTTCGGCTGCTGTTCGGTTGATAAACGACTTTCAAATTAATTGCTCAAAAGTCAATGACGATGATGTTGATGTGAATCTTGATGACGATAAAGTAGGAGTAGTTTCTGCTGGTGTTTGTTAGACTCTAAAATATATATGCATACGTATATAAAAGTATATAGTAAATTCCACCCTCCTCAATGTTGTGTGTGTTTTGCCTCAATTTACAAAATTTATTGGCATTTAATACGCCTGAATGCGGGCAAGTTGACGGGGGCAAACAACTATGAATTCCTTTTAATTAGGCACGTTCTAGAGATTCGTTCAACAGTTGCACAGTTGCAAGCAATCGAATTAGTCATACGAGGCGTATGCGCAATGTTGACTCAAGAGCCTGCTTCGGGCCAGGCCAGGCAACCAAATGCGGCAGCTTGCTAAGCCGCTTAATCAACCAGAACTGTGGCAAATCAGTGCGAACGGGACAGATGCTAAGCTGCCTGAAGTGACCCCAAAGTGGCAGGGGGGGGGCAGGTGGTCAACTGCGACATATTGCAGCTGAAGGGCCAAGGCCATGTTTCAATAATAAAAAAAATAAGAGACAACTAAAAGCCTCCAAACAGGATCCATAAATGCAATGAAAGGCCATTCAATGCGGCAAAACCAAAAGTATATGCAAAGTGACGTCAGATGTAGGTAATAAAAAACTGATGCTAGTTTCAATAGCGCAATCAATACACTGCAAACAAAAATTGTAATTGAAAATAATTTCGTAATACAGTTGAAAGTTTTATATTTATGCAAATATATATGTACTTGCAATATTTCACTTAAAATATATTTTCTTTTAATTCGTTTCTTTTATTTTAAATTAAATATTTTGTAGAATTAACGCATTTATTTTTACGTGGCAATTTTGTTAACAGTGTAGTTAATAAATGGAATACATCTGCCAAAAGCCAGTCATAGTAAAATTGGAGTTGGACATTCACGTCATCAACCAAATGTCAGTCACAAATATGAGGAGTTCAGTCACTCGGGAAATGAAAACCCCCCCCAAATTTGATTAATCAAATTAGAGCTGTGACTGTTATGATGACTGTGAGAATCGCTGAATTTCATTTAGAAAAGTACTCGATGATTAATCTCATGTCATTTGAAACATGTTCCCCAAATTGGGTAAATTACAGTTTGTAAATTTTGAACAAAATTCAACAATAACTGACTTTAATGATAAGGACTAATTATATTGTTAAAGATACGACAGCAAACGTTGACCTCAGATATTCATACAAATTTTAATAATAATTATAAATTAATTTAAATAATTATAATAGTAATTATATTTGGGCTACAGTTGTAGTTTTGTCTCTGCAGTTATTTCACGACAAGCTCCTCAGCACTTAAGAAACATTTAACATCCACAAATATCAATTTATTTAAATGAAATTTATTGCAAGTATACTTATTAAAATTGCCTTTATAAACTGTTTATTTCATTAAAATAAGAATAAAAGAAACAATTTCAGAACGTATTTAAAACTGAACCTCAGAGTTGTCAAATGCTTTGCTTATATCCCTTTTGAGAATTAGTAACAGTTGAAAGCAGATCTTGCGCCTTACCGGTTCTACCATGAGCAGGGTTGCCACCCATGACGGCAGCGAGTGGAGTTTTAATTAATTAATTTGCATAAATTATCAATTAAACCGTGCGCTCAGCGATGCAGTCAAGGGCAGATTCTTTGTCTGGATAGGGATGCAAGCTGGTCGGGCAGGGGCAGGGGTTGCCACCCCTCGCTGAAGATCGTTTGCAACCCACCCCCGGATCGCGGCACAGTGTCAGCTGGCGCGTGCGCACAGCCTGAAACAACCCCCATTAGGGTAGAACATTAATCAACAGCCCAACCATTCGCAACGATCCTAAAATGGTTTCTTTATACACATTTGTAATACACTTTCTTTTTTTACCCTTAACCTGACAGTGGTAAAAAAAAATGTAAGCAATGTTTTATAAAATGATATTTTATTTTAATTATTTTTCTTAACAAAGTCTGCAATAAATTAAATAATATTTGATATTTATTTAAATATTTTGTTTGCTTAGAAACCTTAACGACTAAAATTTAAACCAATTTCGGGTTCAAGTCCCATTTTCTCTTAGACGTTGGATTTGAGTTTTTATTGCTTTTAACGGAATCTCCAGCATTTCGAAGGATCGTGTGTTTCATGTTAATATCACTGTCATATAAACTTTTAACTAACATTTAGATATTGTATTTTATTATATTTTTATTTTTTGATGTGAGAATCCCAGGTTCTTTTTGTGTTTACTCCGCGTTCAAATTATCAGCATTTTTATAAGGGAATCCCCAGGAATACAGTTTGTTGCGCAAACGATTGAGATTGAAATTGGGGAGAGCAAAGCGATTGAGATGAAAATTGCGGAGAGCTAAAACGAAATGCTGAAAAGATAATTTTCAAATCAAAATTAAAATTTGAAAAAAGGTTCGGAATCACTGGAATATCTGAGCTGAATTAGAAATAAAGATTCATGTGCACCTACCACTTGATAGAGTCTTTTGAGCATCCGGTAAATCATAATGCAGAGTAGGGCGATCACGATGGAGCCAAGTGTCAGCCAGATCTTAACTGAATGCGATGGTGACTTTGTTATTTTTACTATATTAATGTTTAAAAATGAAAATGTGTACAAATGTTTCACAATGTTTTACAAATGTCTCATACGATTTGATATCCCCAAAAAGATTTGCTTGATAAACTAATGCCTGCTTTGAATCATAGGCAGAACTGTAGGAGTAATGGAAATGTCCACTGATTGTAAATGTGTGGAGTTTCCAATGTCTTATTATTGCAATCCGTCCAAAGATAATATTTATTTATAAAATTATGCGATTTTCAAGTTCTTTAACTCGATAATTTGTTTGACTAAACATTGATAACTCCACTTTTGTTTTTACTAGTTTAAAATTGCGATATAAAACTCGATCCATATACTTAATAGACTCAGCCACGCCTTTTAAGGCATAACACAAACTTTCGTTATTTACTATACCCTTGGCAAGCGTTTAGAGGAAAACCAACTTGGTCAATGCCAATATGTTTTAGTAATTGACAATTTCTTTTTATATTGTATTTGAACTTCTTTCATACTGAATAAATTTAAATTTTTTTAAACAAATCTAGATATTTTAATGGTAAACTCTTACATTTGTATTTGATATATGCAAAAAAGAATCTAATGGTCCAATCTAAAAGCTATAGATTTTTTTATTTTAGTTTATTTTTTTTTATACGCTTTTTTTCTTACATTTTCTTATTTTATTAAATTTTTTAGTTGATTATTGGATGATTTGAGAAATTTCGTTGGCTTTCGATTGTTTGTTCCAGTGGTGGGCACGCAGTGGCTCCGGGAGCAGCGGCTGCTCCCAATTTGGGTAGACTTCAATAGGGTTGCAGATTTCGTGCCCACCGCTGGTTTGTTCCATTTGATCGAGATTTCCTTACACTCTCTTAAGTATTTGATGGTTTCATGTTCAAATCTCCACCACATAGCGACTGCTGCTCGAGGGACTTATAGAGTAGTAGCTGTTCTCTGTAAGCAAGCATTGAGATGAGGGCAAATTTCTGGAGGAGATTAGGATAAAAGAATACGCACCTTCATCACTGTCAAAGCTGTAAAAGTTGTCATCGTCGCGGGTCATGGAACGTCGACTTCGTCGAGCCTGTGCCCGTTGCTGCAGCAGCTGTGATTGTGATTGTGGCTGGGATTGCGATTGAGATTGTTCCTGGAGTGGGGCCAGAGCTCCTCGGGTTGAGCCACCTGTCGTGCTGAGTGTCATGGTGGGCGTTGAGCTGCGTCGCTGTGGATGATACGCGAGTGGAGAACCATATTCACTGCGACTGCAATTGGAATTCTGACGATCCAGGTTCAATTGAAGCTGCAGCTGGATTGAGTCCTCACTAGGATTGTTGTTGTTGTTGTTGACGGGCTGAGTGGTTACAATGTCGGGTATGTTGTTGTTGTTGTTGTTGACATTCGCTGGCGTTGGCGTTGGCGGCAACTCCTCCGACTCCTCATCACTGCAGATGGTCAGCTCCTCGCTGTGCAGGCGACGTGCACAGAGTCGTGGTCGTGGTCCGCCCTCAAAGCGTGATATCAGCTTGTTGACCTTGCCGACATCACCGGGATGCATTTGCTCCCGGTAGGTGAGACGCAGTGAGCTGGTCTTGACCAGCGGCTTGCCCGGACGTGTCATTGAGACGCTGCGCTGTGGCAATCTGGCCAGGCATGCGATTGGAGTGGCCGTGGGCGTGGACGTGGGTGTGGACGTGGGCGTGGCAGTTGCAACGGGTGTTGCCACGGGTGCAGCTGCTGCTGCAATGGCTGGTGGTTTGCTGATGGGCAATGGCGGCGGCACTGCATCATAGATGGGCGCCATGACAGCGGGCGGTGGCGGACGCCGCTGTGGCAATGGCGGTGGAGGCGGGGACACGGATGGCGGTCGTTCCGATTCATGGGTGCTCCTTGTCTCCTCCTCTTGCACCTCCTCCTCTTCATCCTCCTCTGACTCCTTCATCTCCTCATCTTCCTCCTCCTCCTCCTCCTCATCTTCCTCCTCCAGTTCATCCTCATCCAGCGGCTGCTGCTCCATGAGACTCTCACAGCTATTGCCAATCCTGGGCGACTGCACCCTTATCCTGGTCACCCGCGAGCTGCTGTCATCCTCGGCATCCTCGTTGCTCTCACAGCTGCTGCCGCCGCCGGCGCTAATCCTCAACACGGGCGCATTGCGCAACGCCTCATCGAAGTCGGCAAAGGCGCCAGCGGCGCCGCCATCGCTCTCAAAGATGTCGATGCTCTTGGGCTTGTACAAGGCCGGCGCTGGCCAAATGCCCAGTGTCGGTGTCTGTGACTGCTGCTCCTTAAAGCCGGCAATGATCTGTTCATTGGGCACCCACTGGGAATGTGGAGCCATGGACTTGGATGGTGGTGGCGTTGTGGTCACCGCTATGATCAATGTGGACTCGTAGGCGTCCGTGTGCTGCTGCTGGTGGATGAGCACACGCGGATAATCGGAGGCGGTGGATGCCAGCTGTTGTTGACAGTGGTCCACAGGGCCATCCTCCTCCAGGGACTCACTGCTCCAAGCCGTTGATGCGTGCGCCTGGAGCTGCGCAAGCTTTGCCATTGTCTGATGCTTGACCAGCATGGCAGATGATTGGGATTGGGATTGTTGTTGTTGTTGTTCCTCCTGATCCTCATCGAATGCATGCGCGGCACAGTCGTCGTCGTCGTCACTGCTGCTGTCGCTGTGATGATAGGTGGCCGCCAGCTCCTCATCGTCATCAATCTCGACGGGCTCACGTCCCACGGTATTGGGCTTGTTGCCCACTTCCTGGGCCGACGTTCTGTCCCCAAAGTGCTGAAAAAACTTGAGCTGATGCATCTTCTCATTCAGCTTGGCCATTGTACGCTCCAGCTGAGCGGCGACAGCACCAACTGCAGCACCTGCTCCCGTTGCCTGGGATTGTTGCCCCTCCGATCCCGCTTCCCTTGGCTGTGGCTCGCTAGCCTTGAAGCTTTTGCGCCAACGCTGCTGCAGCTGCTCACTGGACGCAAATCTTTTCAAGCGGGCACGCAATGCGCTGCCCGTGCTGGATCTCGTCTTGGTCGGATTCTGATCCTCATCCTCGTCATCGGTGTCATCTGTTGTGTGGGCATGTGGTCTCTGTTGTTGCTGCACTCGCTTGATGGACTTGCGCAAGCGTTTCAGATTCTGGCGCATCGCTTGACGCATCGGCTGCTGTTGGTGCCTTTGCTCCTCCTGCTCCGCTTGGTGCTCCGCTTGCTGCTCCATGGGCATTTGCAGCGGTGGCTGACGCACTTTGCTGAATCTTGTGGCCGCTATGCCGGACTTCTTGGGCTTCTTGTTGCGTCTTGTTGCTGTTGGTGGAGCTAATGGTGGCGTCTCCAGGCCACTCTCATCGCCGCTGTGCTCGGCGTGACGGCGTCGCTGCACTTGCTCCACAATGCCCTTCTCCTGCTCCTCCATGTTCGGCTTCTTCTGCTCCTGCCTTAATGTATTCTGTCGCGTCAGTGGCAATGTGCTGATGTGTATATCATAATTATCGGCTATCTGTCGATCGCGGCGTGTTTGGGCCAACTGCTCGACACGTCGATCCCGCTCATATTGCGCCACATAATGTTGCACCTCGATGGCGTCGCGTCGGATCGTCGTTTGCTTGGCAAACAGATGCTTGAGTCGCAGCTCGCTCAGACTTTTGTAGCCACGTTGCAGACGTTGCGTCAATGTTGCACGTTGTTGTTGCTGTTGCTGTTGTGACGCCTCCCCAGGTGGCATCTTAACGGGGCTAATTGGCCGTGAGACACGTGCCGCTGCCACATTGCTGCCATATGGCGCATAATAGTCATCATCGAGGCTGCCAGCACTGCAATAGGTTGCCCCCATCGGTTGCAGATGATGTGGCGACATCTGACGATCCGCCTGACGATCCTCCTGTTCGTACATCAGCGAACTGATTGTCGAGATGCGCTGTGGCGTTCGATTGATGAACTGCGCTTGAGGCACCAGAGCAGCAGCTCCTCCTCCTGCTGCTGGAAGTGACCCTTGACCCCCTGGCCCCGACTTGGCGTTGTCATTCTCGCGGGAATTGCGACGAAAGATGCGACGTGCTCCACGCAGTTTGGGCAGCGATTTTGGCAACTTCAGTTGTGGCAACGTTGGCAATTTGGCTAAAAAAGTTGAAAGACAACGAAATATAAATATAAATGCATCAAATTTGTATGATACACTGACAAAAATTCGTCTCAGGTCTGCGCAAATTTCATTAAAACATCGAACAATCATTGTACAGCCCAACATTCATTAGCTTGCTAACCAAATTTGCATAGTACACTTAAGAAAATCAATTTATAAAAGATGAAAGATCAGAAAATTGTTAAATTCATAAACAAAATTTGGATGATACACCGAGAAAAATTCTGAGCAATTTTACTTAAACTTGTTTTATTGATTTAGAACAGCGGTGGGCAGGCAGTGGCTCCGGGAGCAGCGACTGCTCCCAACTATATTTCTGCAATTCCAATTAAATTCCAATTAAACTTGGATCAATTTTTAAAATTGTCCAACCTATTTTTGAATTAAACTCCAAAAATATTTTTAAATCTTATGACTTACAAAAACTAAAAAATGTAGGTATTTTTTCATTTAAAAAAAATTTCTTGAAATCTTAGAGTTTTCGGACTTGGCTTAAATAGTTTGCAAACTATTAAATTTCGCAACTTCTATAAGTTTTTTTTTTCACTTCACTTTAAAAGTTTACGAACTTGTTCCGTTCAAAATAGCTGTAAATTGTAGTCACAATTTTTTTTTCACAAAAACAAAATTTGAAAAAAAATGTAGTAAATATTATAATTTTTGGGTCTTAAAAAAATCGTAAATTGAAGAGTAAATTGGAGTATTTTTGAACTTTCGTTTCGTAGGTTAATTATTTAAAATTACAACGATTGTATAACCAAATTTTTCAGAATTTTGCAAGTCACTTTTACAGTTTACCATCTAGATATGTTGAGAATTAATGTAAATGTAAAAAAAAAACATTAAAAAAAAAGGCGCACAATTTGGAGAGTTTTCAAATGTCACTGATTAATTTGGTTTTGTAAACTAGTTACGTATCTAGTTGTAATGTTTTTGGCACAAATAGAAAGGTTGCATTTTTCGTTGAAGCAGCTGCCAAGGCTCACCTTTGAGACCATCCACATCCAGACGCTGGCAGAGATTACGTAAATCCATGATGCCGCGATGACTGTGGCTGCCACGATCCGCCTGCTGTGCCGAATCCTGTGGCAGATGGTGACTCATTGTTGGTATTCGTTCGCGATTCTATTGCGGGAAGAGTAACAAGCGAAAGCGTCCGTTGCAGTGCAGCATTTTAGCCAGTTTGATGTTGGCTGGGAACTGGAGGAAGATCCGTTTACATTTAACGCTAATTCAATTAGCGTCTGTTTTCTGTTTTGTTTTTTGTTGTTGTTGTTTTGTTGTTTTTTAAGTTTCATTTGTAACCCTTTCGGTGGCATTCCAATGCTAACTGGCCGTGTATTGGCCCTGTGTCTATCAGTCTGACACATTTTCCATTGAATGGCATTTGGGAATTAGGTCTATGACGATGGAATCACCGAACCCTCCTCTCTCTCCCTCCATTCCCAACTATAAGTGTTTTTTTTTCTTTTTGCAATTGATTCATTGACACTTTTCTGTCCGTCTTTCTGTCTCTCGGGCTGTCTGGCTCATTGCCCAGCACAAAAGTTGTTGACCACTTCCGATGATAGCGTCGTCGTCGATTCTCGTCTCTCGTTTTTTCGTTTTTTCGTTTTTTCGTTTTCGCCAAGCAAAAAGTAATAATTGCAATAATCGATTTTCAATTCGTGCCCTGACGGTCGGTCGGTCGTTCGGTCGGTCAGTTGATTGGTCAAGTTGTTGTTTGGTTGTTTTGTGTGATTCCAAAACTGAGAACGACAAGCGTTTACACGCATTGAAACTACAATAACATTGAGCTGGTTATCAAGGGAATACGATTTATAGCAGCTAATCTGTATATTATGCTAAGCTGGGCTTACCTCTGATTCGATTGTGTTCTTTAAAACAAATAGAACAACTATTGATTGCATTTAAATTTTGTCCTAAACAAACTTGAATCCCCTTGGAATAGATTTTTATTAATTAACGGATAATTTGAAGAATTGATATTGAAAATTTTTATTTCTGACAAAAGTTCTGTTAAAATCATCAATAATAAAAATAATTTTAAAATATTTTTATATTAAAATTTACTTTCTATCATGTAATCATCTTGAATGCTACTTAATTTCGAAGTATGAACAAGTTTTGATATATGAAACAAAAAATGAATAAAGAACTCTGCTTAATCTTATAATTGTAAAACATCAATATTCCACTAGAGCCTCAGATAAGCCCTGTCTTAGAATAGTTTCACTATTGTCACTATTGTCTGCGAACAGATACGGAGTCTTCAAACCATCTGCGTATAACCATCTGCGTATGATAAGAAGACGACGCCATCTACAGCCGTATGCAGACGATAAGTATTGATTGTTTAGGTTACTATTCTAATAGATATAAGTAGTTTAAGATAGTTTTAGAGTTTTCAATAAATCTGCCGAACTCCTCGGCAATCAGTCCAAATCCAACACTTATTTTCGACGCGTCGCTCTGCCGATATTCAACTACTTAATTTCAAAGTATGAACAAGTTTTGATATATGAAACAAGGAATGAATAAAGAACTCATTACATTGTCCAATTGTTATTTTCCCCGTTGTAATGCATAATTATATTAAAATACTTTTTGTATAATACTCCTACTATTATTATCTTGATACACTAAACAAAATGTCAGAAATGTATATTTGAATTTTGTTGTGCATTAACTTGAGTGCCATCTGGCGGCAGAATGCTTAAAATAAATTTCCCAAAAATCTGAATATATTTATTATTTTGTTTTGTTTTAATATTTTTAAGCATCGGAAACAAGTTATGGAGGGAAGAAAAAGCATCTGTTAGACATTAAACAATACTTTCGTTGTCGAAATCAACAACATAATACTTAATGTTAATAAAAATAATAATAATTATATTCTTTTCTTTCTTCTTTTTCTATTTGCAGACAACAACAATCAACTTTTACTACTACTATATGTTTATATATATAGAGATACTGAAAAGTGTTTTTCAACTGATTCTCGTTGCGTCGTCTCGCGTCGTTAGCATTTAAGTGTAAAAAGTGGCTCAATGTGTTGTTGATTTTCATTCTCATCCACTTCTGCTTCTTCAGCTTTTCTATAGTGCAATTTTCATTAGTGTGGAAAATTGTGAGAACCTAAGAAAGAAAATCGAAAACAAAACAAAATAAGAAAGGAAAAGGAAAGAAAAGAAAAGAAAACATTCCAGACAGTACAATAATCGCAATACGAAATTGACAATACAACTGCGCAGATAGTTGTAGATTCTCCTCAGTTTAGAAGAGTGCCAGAGACGGTGGGGCACACATACACTCACAGATACACCTACCTAGTAGTGTGTGAGTGAATCGACAACAACGACAACAATAACAACAACAACAGGAAGAAGAACAACAACAACCAAAATGCGGCGGCAGTCAACGATGCTGGCCGCGATATTACTAGCTGCCTTTTTGGGCAGCACAACGGCAATGAGTAAGTCAAAAGTCCAAATGCACTATTATTATTATTATTTTTTGTAAAGTTACTGGGTTAATCATTGAGCCAAGATTTGCCATGAAGTGCATCGGGTCACTTACTATACTTGCGATAAGATTCACGTAGTTTTAATCCTAATCATCAATCTCATTTAAATCCAGCACGAGAGTATCTCAGGGTCACATCTATAAAATACTATAATATATATCGCGTACTTAGTAACTGTTTATAAAAGTGCTGACAATTTACAATACTTTGTTAAGTCTTATCAATTTCAATGTCAAACATATTTTCTATTCTAGTTACGATTTTCGATCTGAAAGCATCTGAAGCTTTAATTTAATTTAATTTTTTGTTTGTTATTCGTAAATAGTCGTAACTTGATGTACTTAACCAAAAAATGCACTTTAATTCTCAGTAGCAGACTAATATTGCCAGTGAAACGTTTACGAAAATGTTAACATAAAAGAATGTAAGATAAAAGCCTATTGCCAATTTTCACACCTACAAATTGGCAATATTTTGCTTTTACATCTTTAATAGGCTTTTCTCTTACATTCTTTTATGTTAACATTTTCGTAAACGTTTCACTGGCAATATTAGTCTGCTACTTAATAAACTTCGCATCTCAGATGCATACCAACAATAAGCACACATAAGAAAACTGAGTTTTTTTGTATAACAAATTTTTCAAGTCTTAGATATCATTAATTTGAATTTTCCTTTGTGCGTGTATTCGTAAACGTTTCACTGGCAACGTTAGAATACTGCTAAAACAATTACTGTGTATTTCTTTCTTATTTATAGACTTCTAAGATCATTTTGTAGATCAATGACTTGGAGAATATGTTTTAATATTTATGTATAAGAGTTTGTCAATTGAGGAACTTGTCTCAATTGTAGTTATGCTTAGCTCTGATCTCTGGGGACCCACAAATTGACAAGATCATTTAGTTAAGCTACCTGAACAACTCGAAGGCACAATTCCCCATAGACTGGTCTGGTGATCCATAAAAATAGCCAACGACTGCGACGACAGTTGATAAAAATAAACACACAGAGACAACTATTTATTAAGTGGACCAAATAGATTGAGAAATATATAGAGAGGGAAAGTAGAGAGGATCATGCCCTAATTTATGTGCCAAATTAATAAAGTCGTCCCCACAGTCACAGGCAGCGGCACAAAATCTTTGACTCTTTTTTATTTCCATTTTGACTTTTTGTTCTCTCTGTAGACAATTCCCCGCCCCGGATCATCAAACAGCCGCCAACCGATGAGCTGCTTTTCAAGGTGGCGCAGCAAAATAAGGAGAGCGACAAACCATTCATTATTGAGTGCGAGGCCGATGGACAACCGGAACCGGAGTAAGTATTGATAAAAATCATTCTGGATTTATACATATATACATACATATATACACAAGTTGTATATATATAGCTATTTACATAACACAATTTCTATTTCAAGTATATAAACCATGCGCAATTTACATAAATCAATTTAAAGCACACGCTTGGCAAAACAAATTCTCCCCATTTGAAATTCGAATCAGAAATCGTTTAGTTTCTTTTTTGTTCACTTCTTTCAAAATATTTTGTTGTGCTTGTGTGTGTGTGTGTGTGTGTTTTATATTTCGGTTGTCTACGACGTCGCGTCACAAATATTTTTAATTTTACACAAATATAAAATTAAAAAAAAAAAGAAAAGGAAAACCAGAAATTGTATACAACTCTCAGCGCGAATTGATCTGTTTTTAGATTCGAATTTCTACAAATTCAACCATATAGTTCCTATGAGAGCCACTTACACATTGAACTCAGGGACGTGGCCTAATCTTGTAGATCTCTGGAATTATTTGACGTCCTTGGGCCATATATCAAATCATAAATTGGATTATTGAACTCAATTGCGATGGATATTGTTTGTAAACTATTGTTTCGAATATTTTGTATGTGCAGTAATTGATTATAAGGCTGCTCGACTTGATATACACCCCGCGTTATACTCTATACCAGCGGTGGGCACACATGGGCTCCGGGAGCTAGCGGCTGCTCCCGAATTCCGATTTCGTGCCCACCACTGCTCTTTACTCTCCAAATGCAATTGCCAATATTAATAAATGTATTAGCTTAATTTTGGTTTTTTAATATATGTAAAAAGTTTTGTTTAAACTGTATTATGCACTTGCAATATTTGCAGGGTATCGACGATGAGCTTATCTAACATAATTAATTATTATAGAAATGTGATATTTGTAATACTATTGACATGGTTTCGCTCTGTTTAGGCTCTTGAGATAACATTGAGCTATTGAACAACAGGTGGCGCTTTAGCAAGCTGATCTGATACTTATTGAAATCCGTAGTACAGTCAATTTGTGTTTCATTTCATTCTGAAAAATTAAAACAATTAATTGCAATTTATTTTTGTAGTTTTTGAGATCGTATGCAAGTTGTGTCATGGGGCCAATAATAAAAGTAAATTTATTACAATTTTTATACAACTTGTTGCAAGTTGCACACTCAGTGATGATGATGATGATGATGCTGACGATGATGTTGTTGATGAGACATCAAATGAATTTCAATGACTCACTTGACTGTCTGCACATGTCAAAATTCAAGTTGAGCTTTCTTGGTGTATTTTATTTGAGTTGTATGATTTTTTATATGGTCGATTAGAACCTGTTTGCAATAGGAACACGTTTCGTTATTTTTTTAATAGGTTTATTTCGTTTTTTATTAACTCTTTTGTTATGTTGTACTTGTTGTCTGCCCAATTCTCATTGCATTCAGTCATTTTGAAATGCGGAATTTTGTTTTTAGCTGTTTTTTTTTTTCAATTGTTTTTGTTGATTTTTGTTTTATTGACGAGCTTGGACGATGACCTCATTTGTGTGTTCCGTAAAAAAAGAGGCAAAAACAAAAACAAAAAAAGTGCGTGAACGGATGAAAATTATGAAAAATAGCTGACCGAAAATAGTTTTTCCAACGCAGCAACAGATGTCAGAGCGAGGCAGTGTTCTCTCTCTCTCTCGCAGGTTCTCTCTTTCTCTTGCGTTCTCTCTTGGCCTCTTCGAGAGTTGGCAGTGTGTAAAATAAATTTCAAAACGCATTTTTATTTATTTTTACACCGACTCGTCAAATGGGTTAATAGTGGGAAATGTGTGCGCTTCGCTTCGCTTTTTTTTTTTATTTTACAATACGTTTTTGGGCCATGACAACGTTCTCAATGATGACGACAACGAAGACAATGATGATGTTGGTGATGATGACGCTATGGCAAGTGGTCGGTCAGGTAGTAACAATAACCAGTTTGACCGGATGGTTCGGCACGCTTAGAATCAGCTTAAATATACACATACAATATATGTGAAAAAATGTACATATTATTATGGAATCGAGACAAGTCAGAGAGGGGATTACGTAATGCCCGTAGGGCGATCTGTATTTTTTTTTTGTGCACTTGATTATTTCTCACGTCGGACACTTGCAGCGCCATCTGGCGTCTGGTTTTACTTATCATATTGTCATTCTTCCTATCAATTCGATGCGCCTGTCATTCCAGATGTTTTTACACTTTGATTTCAGTTGGAAATGTGTTTTAACTATCTAATTCTGCATATCATATCACAATTTATTAAACTGCAGTTGCCAATGTTTCGCAATATGCAATTCATTTAACAAAAGACTCAACGAGAGATTTAAATGTTCATGAATGGGGTAATTGTACTCACAGTGAAAGTAAAAGTTTAAATAATTGCTAAAACTAACCAATTGATTAGTTGCAATTTCATTTCAAAACTACTATTAATAAAATTATAGCTACAGTAAATACCATTGAGCAAACTTATTGCTGTGGAATTTTTCAATGAAAATATTTGTGAAAAAATGTTATAAAAAACACAAGCTGAAAATATTTTTAAATGATAGATGAGGCTTAAAAATATGAAAAAATAGGATATGATTTAGTTCGATGCCCACATATATATTAGTAATTAAAATTTATTTAAAAAACGGAAGGTGTCAGCTCGTTGCACAAAGTATTTGTTAGTTGTTAGGAAATATGTATGTATTATGCAAAAGAAAATTGTTAAATATGATACATATTTTAAAATATTGATAATTGGTTTTTGAAAAACAACTTAAATATAGTTTCCGTATATCAAATTGTCATTTTAAGCGTACTGATTATTGTGAAGTTTGTCGTTATTACTTGTATTATACCATAACTATATTTTTTGTTTAATAACTTCCGTGGTTTTATACGATATTGATAAAAATTTGTAAAATATAAACAAATCATGATATTTTATTAAATGTCAGTGAAATCAAATATTTAAGGCTTTTATGACTGTTGCGTTAATTTAATAATAATTAATAATCAATAAACAAAAAACATGCCATAATCAAAAAAAATGTAAGCTTGAATTTTAGAATAATTTTTTTTTGTGTGTATAAAAAAAAGGTGGATTGAAGGGAATGGGGGACAACGGGGCGTATGCGCAATGAAAGTCGCGCTCAACGTGCTATCTATACCTATCTCATATCTCAACGCATATATGCACGCATACTTGCATATACATATATGAATGTACATACACATACATATATGCTTGCCTGTGTTTGTATTGAGAACTGTACGCCTCTGTGATTCAGCGTGACATACTTTTATTATTGTCATTGGCTGTTGTTGCTGCTGCTGCTGTTCCTCCTCATGTTGTTGTTGTTGTTAATATTATTATTGTTGTCTAATGTGCAACACAGACAAATTGTTGTTGTGTTTGCTGTTGCTACATAGCTCCAATGCGTGCACAGTTATTTTTAGCAGCCACAAATGATGTTATTTCATTTCTTTTCTTTTATTCTATTTTATTTCTCTTCTTTTTTTTTGTTTTTTAGCACTTTGATATTAATTATAATCCATAGTAACACCGTTATTATTATAGTATTTTATTCAAATATCCATGCAGCTGCAACTCTGGCATTTGGGGCAGGTGGGCGCGGTTCAGTTAACATAGTTTCCTCTTTTCAATCAATCGCATTTGCCACGTGGCGTATGAGTATTAAATGTTTTGGCTTTAACACAATTTACAGCTACATTCGATATGCTTCAGTTGGACCATAACATCTGGCAAACTCCCTAACAATGCGATGATTAATATGTTTTGCATCAAAATTCTAAGAATTTCATGCCGGAATTACGCAAGTGCCCAAAATTGTTGCTTAGGAATGTGCACACGTCATTTAAAGACGTACTTCCAAATTTTAAGGTATTTTTATATAATATTTGGTATATAAAAAAAACACAGGAATAGCTTTAAAGATAATGATAAACTGACTTTAGGCATATTTTAAAATATTAGCAAAATGCTTTTATTAAAAATATATAATGTAAACCATTTGGGGATTGAATTTGAAGCAATCCTGAATCACACACGCCTATTTAATTATAATTGAGGAGCTTTGAAAACTTACCAATCTCATGTAAATTAAACTTTCAACTTTATAAAAATTGTTGGGCAAACTATTGCATTTTAAAATTAAATAACTTATATTCAAGTTAAATTCAAGAAGTTAAAATTATAAAAGTTCTTTTGAATGGCTTACTTTATTAATGTAATGTAAATACTACAAAGATTTCAATTTTGATTGACTCTAAATCCATTTGGAAATTAAAAAGTTATTTATAAGAAATGTCAAAATCATTTACAAATCATTTGTTCCCAATGTTGATCTCTTCCATATCAATAACTATTTCTATTGAATTTGATTTGACTTCTCTTCAGTTCCCCCTATTCAGTTTAATATATAGCCTTCGTTATTGTCTCACGTTTTCAACTCGTATCTCATGTGAGGCTTTTGTGCTCAAATCGCTGTTCAAGTATTTCTAAAGAGCACATTGTGCAAATCAGAATTGATAGACAGTTGGAAATAGTCGGTGTAGTCGTAGGCCATAAACGCCATCATTGTTCAGAGTCAAGTGCAAAAACCAGACGCAGAAGCAACTTACTGTTTTGTATCTGTAGCTGTTGTATTTCCAGCTGTATCTGTGGATTTGTGTCTTTGCATCTGTCGCGTCTCTAAAGTTCTCAAAAAGTTGTCTGCTTGAACTTTTGAAAAACTAGTTTTGGAGTTGACTTTTGTTGTGTGGGCGCGATACAGAAAAAAAACGGAGAAACAGCAAAAACAGCAACAACTTTCTGTTTAAACTTTAAACATATGTTGCCTCGACCTTTTCTTCTCGCTCGCCCTTCCGCCGGCGCCTCCTCGTTTCCACCTCTTTGTGGAGGGCATTGATTTTTCAACGGCACCGCTTGGCAAAAGCTGACAAAAGGGAAGTTTTGTAATGCTCCGTTTGGCTCGAGGCTGTTGTGGCATAAATTACGCATACGCCACAGTGACAGTAATAAATTAAAGGCACAACTTGCATCGACTGGCAGCTGCCCTATAAATATGCAAATAGGTTTTTTTCAAAAATAAAAAATACAAAAAAAAAATATTTTGGCAGAGACAAAAATAAAAAATACAAAAAAAAATATTTTGGCAGAGACAAAAATAAGTTTTTTTTTTTTTAATTTTGGTATTTCCAAATGGAAATTTATGAAAATTCAACACAGCCTCATCAAATATATTAAAGTGGGTTAAATTATATATAGCTTCGACAAATAAATAAGAGTATATTGGGATAAAGTGAATTTTATAATTATAAAATAAAATTTATATAAAAAAAAAAAAATTCAAATTTAATAAATTTAGAAGCAACAACAAATTAAAAGAATCAAAGTATATAAATATCAAATTTAAATTCAAATAAAAAAAGAATTCAAATTTAAAGTAAATGTATTAAACTTGTAAAATCTCGAAGTAACATAACAAATTAAAAGTATCAAAGTATAAAAATATCAAACTGAAATTCAAGTAAAATAAGAATTAAAATTTAAAGTAAATTTAGTTATTTATTGGCTTTGAGGTTGCGGTAACTAAAAGCTTAAAATTTAAGTTATGTTTAAAAATTAAATTTAAGACTCAAACAATTCAAAGTCTTTTAATGCCAAAAGTTCAAAACTTATAGGCCCACTTTGATCTAAGAACTAAAGCTACAGGGTATGTCAAGGATATGTTGCTGTGGCTGCCTGATGTTGTTGTTGTTGTTGTTTTTGCTGTGGTTGCCTGTAGGAGGCAGCTTCATTGATTTTTCACGCCACGTTGCCCACATTGGAGGCAAGTGCTTTTGCTTTTGTTGCTGTTGTTGTAGCTGCTGCTGCTGCTTTTGTTTCTGATGTCCTTGGTTGTTATTTTTGCTCCTTTTGGCGCCGCTTGTTTTGTTACTGTTATTGTTGTTTTTATAGCTCGCTCTCTCATGTTTATTAATGAGCCTGGTCTCGTCTAACTGGCGCCGAAAATAATAAAATAACAGTGAAAAACAAAAACGCAATTTGAAATTTACTCACAGAGTTGCAACAAAAACTTGCCGCTTTAAACGCAACAACTTCCCCAAAAAAAAATATAAGAGATTCAACAGCACCCTCCTAAGCTCTGAGATTGACCCCCGTCCACACACACACACACACACACACACACACACACACACACACACACACACACACACACACACACACACACACACACACACTCGCGTATTACACCACCCATGAAATGTGTTTAGTCCATTCCCAACGTCGTCATCGTGATTAAAATCAACTTCATCAGCGCATTTTGCCATTTTTGGAACGCCTCAAGCGCAACAGCAGCAAAAAGTAAAATAACTTGGGGAAAATGTGGCAAATAATGAAAACAACACGACTTGCAAATGCCCTGTAACTATATATGTTTTAAATCAGCGGTGGGCACTTAATTTGGTTTCGGGAGCACTACAACAACTTAAACAACAACCCTATAAGAGTCTACCTAAGTTAAGAGCAGCCGCTGCTCCCGGAGCCACTGCGTGCCCACCGCTGTTTTAAATGCAAGTTTGTAATTCCGCAAGTCAGATTGATATATGAAACACCCCAAAAAGTACAGGGTATAATACAGCAATGCAAGGGGCCACTCAAACAGACAGACAGACAGTGAGAGCCACCCCAAGTCTGATGAAAAAGGAGCTACTTCCCAATACTACTTCCGCACATGATTCATGCGTATCAATCAAACTTTTGCACAAACGACGCTGCCATTTGTCATTTTGTTGGCTTCGGCTTTGGTAATTGGGGCGGTTAAGCTACCATATAATGTCTCTCTATATGTCTGCACAGTTATACATACTCTAGATATGTGTGCATACTTATTGAATTTCCGAGTAACTTCTGCTAAATTGAAGAAAATCGATGAACTGCGACGCAAAGTTGACAATGTTGGCATTTAATAAGAGGGTGCGGTCGAGAGAAAATCTTTAAGAAGTGAAAGTTAAAAAATATATTTGTTTTTATATTTAGTTTGGAAATAAGTATCTAGAAATATCAGATAAAATTTATATGAGAGATTTCTTTTTATTGTAATAATACAAAAAATATTAATCAGCTTAAAAGTAAGAAATAATTTAACCCTATACAAAAGATAAAAGATTCTTAAAGTTAAAAATCTGTTTATCAAACTTTTTTGAGACTTTAACTACAACTGATGTTAAGATGAAGTTTAGATGAAAGGTTACAAAAGAGGAATCATAAAGAAGTGTAGAAAAATGTCTCAAGAAAATTCGTCAATATGTAATATTTCTTTTTAACTTTCTGTTTAATCTCTCTAAGTAATCTATATGTTACCTTGACTTGAAAATATCATTTAAGAAACTTTGCCTCACAACTTCATCTTTCCATTACATATTTATTTAGAGAGAGATTGAAGGAATGTGCTTTAAAAACCTCACCCTCAATATAAGTACATGTAACTCCTCGGTCTAGATTGAGCACAATGATAATGAACTGTTTAAGTTAGCGACACGATCCAGCTACTTGAAAGTCGAGAATCGTGCACGTTAAAGATCTGAAGAGATTGCAGATCGTGATAGACGAGTATCTGATCTTAAAGTGAGAATTCGGTAGCAAACAACAGTGCTGAGGGTTTAATGAGTTCTGGATACATAAGTTTGGATTGTATTCAGTTTCCCACGTTGTGCAGTTTGTACTTTCCCCCTCTCTCTCTCTTACTGTCTTTCTTTCTCATTCTCTTTCTCTAACTGTGTAGTTTGCCGCCTGAAAACTTCTTGGAACATTTTCACATTTTCCGCTGTCCGTTTGGTTGCTTTCTTCTGGAATTCTTGTCTTCCTCGCTCATTACAATTACGTTCATGTTCGGGCTGCTCACATGTTGGCCAGAAAGTTATGGGCTAACGCAATCGTTTATGCCCATTGCATCTTTTTCGGCATTTTTATGACCGTTGAGCAACTGTGAGAATTCTAATGTCCCGTCCGTCAGCCATAAAAAAAACGATCGTTTCGAGTTCATAGCCAAAATTGTGTTCATTTATTTCCGGCGCAGGTGCTTCAAAGTTGTTAATAACGTGACATAATCGACTATCATCAAATTGTTATCGATTGTGGTTGAGTGAAAGAAAGAAATGGCTTTTTTTTTCTTTATGAAAAAACGGATAATTTATAGATTATTAGCTTTTATTAATTAATTTTATTTGTATTAAATAAAAATATACTGGATTGAAAGTCTTTTTTATTGTATAATAATAATAAGTCCGGGGGTATTCAATAAATATAAGAGTTACATTTTAGAGCTAAAAAGCTTTAAATAGGATTTTAAAAGTTTTAAATAGAATAATACTAGCTTAACACATTTCATGATTAATTTGATCGGTCAAAAACTTTTAAATAGAATAATATTAGATTTACACATTTCATGCTTAATTTGATCGGTTAATTTAAAGACCAAGAAATTTCATTTTTATTATTTGCAACTTTTACTCTTACATTGATTCTGTGTTCTATTCGATAACACAAACTATGCAGCCGCATGAATTTATCGTTCATTGCAACTCATTGCTTTTGTACTTATAGCCTGCATTCTATGGCATGCAAATCCTTTGAGTGCCTGTTTCCCTTTTGCAGTAAACGTGATTCGTGATACCAAAACGATTTTCTAAATGTGTACACAACGTACAGACAATATTTGCATGTCGTTACCAAGTTGCACATCATTTGCCACCACAATTCTCACGTGTGTTACCTGCCGCACAGCAATCTAGGGGCGTCTAGCTCCATGTTGCAAGCGGGGCAAGTGGCATGAAAACTGAAAACAAGAGGAAACTCTGTTGTCGGCAGCCTCCTCCATTCATTTGATTCATTCATAGGGCAGATGAACGTCAAGTGGGCTGTGTGTATGTATGTATGTATAGGAATGCCGTGTTCAACCCTTTCAGTATTCCGGTCTGAAAACCCAATCCAAATACAGAATGAAACACGCTGCACAGCAATCCCAGTTGCAGTCGGCCTCGTCCTCATCCCCGTCCTCTTGCTCTTCCTAGTCCTCGTCCTGGGCCTTTATGTCAAATGTTAAGTATGTACATCAACTGGCGTCTGGCACTTCATTCATTTCACATTCACAGAGTAGAGTAGAGTTATGCGCCCAGCAATGAGTCATCGTCCGGATCTGCCTGTAACTCCCCTCCACCCTCTTACCACTCCTTACACTCCTGCCTCTTGTGCCACGTGTCGTTGTTGGATTTTGTTCTGTTTGTTTGTTTGTTTTACTTAAAAGCGTTTCTTGATAGCGCTTGATCCCCGCTTATGCTCCCAAAAGGGTTTTTTTTTGTCAGTCGACATAAATCGATAACAAGGCCCGATACATACACACACACACACACACACAGACAGCCTACATCCTATATCCTACAAGTCAAATTGCTCTAGGCGCTAGACGGTATATATACCCTATATGTAAGACAAAGTTACTTAAATATAAACTTTTGAGTTTGTTATGCAATTGTTAATTAATCAAAATGGATTTTTAGAACCATAAAATTACTTAATCATTATCATATCATATTACAACAAAAATTTAATAAAAATAAATTTTCAAGAAATTATACATTTATTATAAATATAACTAAGCTGTAAACCAACGCAGTTACTAGTGTGATAATTTATAATTAATCTACATGTTAATTAAAATGCGGAAATTGCATTTCCTGCAAAACTTTTTTCCTTATTCGATTATAAAAAAATGTTAATTTAAAAATATGGACTCTATTTAGAGAACTGAAATTATAATCGCATTTTTTACTTAATATTTTATTGATGATCATAAAATTTTTCAATTTATTATTATAAAGGCTCTGATCTATAGATCAGAAGTTGACATCTGAATTTTGGGAAATTTCAAAATGTCTAATTGCCAAAATGAAATAAAAAATTTCAATTAGAGTTTTGTTCCCTATTCTGGGATTGAAATTTGATTTTAAAGAATTGCAAACACCATCTTGACACTTTTGAGCTGATTTTCGGCTATTATACCCTTTTCTTTTGTCTTTCAATTGTATATAGGGTATAATTATAGTATTGCAAGTCTATATAATTCTGTGGACTTCTGCGTGCCTTTGGACAAACAGTTGCTCGGCTCGTCTCCGCTGTTGTTAATGACTCTCACTTAATTGACTTTGGCTGACTCATTAAGTTAGCATGTGCCACACAGTACGCTAGTTTAATGAGTAATGTCATCCCCACTTCAAGCTCCCCACACACACACACAGAGAAAGAGAGAGAGGGAGAAAGAATGGGGAATTGCGGGGGTGTTCATAAGTTCAAACTGATTGAAGTAAAGCTGTAAATGTTGTAATTGTAATTGTAATTGCAATTGAAATCATATTTATAACATTGTCTGACATTTGACACCGTTGAACGTGTGAGTCAAACAATGAGTGAGCCACACCCCAAACCATTCTCCCCTCCATCCCCAACCATCCTCCCCAATCACTTCACTTTACACTCAACACTCTCAATACTCGACTTTTCATTTGCAACCCGCAGCAGCTTTAATTCTCAAACAAAGTTCGTAGTGCTTTGAGCAGCCAATTTGTGTGATTTGTCTATTATTTTGAGGGGGGAAAATGGGAGATTGCGACGGTGTCAAGTGTTTATTTTTTCATTTAACACTCGTCGTCGTCGTCGTCATCGTCATCGTCTCCCCCAAAAAATTTGATTGCTCGAATTGACAAAACCAATTGATCTAGAAATGTGGACTACATATTCTCTCAACTACTTAGCAAATAAATTAGCAGCTCGTTGACAATTTCAACTAAAATGTTTGATTTGGCCCAAGAAGTATTCAAAGAATTCAAGACATGTCTCTGGAGCTTAAACTGGGACACGAAACTCGTACAAAGACAGTCTGGATTCGATTTTAACTGAAATGTGTTTACGGAATTTTCCCCATCTCGTTTCCTATTGAATTTCGAATTCCAGCTTTAATTTCCAAGTGCGAAAACTCTTAGCTTTTATTTCATTTACTGTAGAAAATGTTAAAATGTTGAGGGTTTAAAACTCAGCTCCGAATTTTACTATATTTATATGCTTAGAATATAGGGTAGGATAATAATTTTTTGGTCAGGTGTCTGCTTACAATATAAGCGTTATCAATACATTCTATAATTTGTTCAAATATTTTATACTATTTTATATTTGACTATCTATATTTTTATTTAAACTTGCGTTTAAAACCGTCTGAAAATGGCAATAAAATTCTTTAAAGTTGGATTCTTAAACAAGTTGTAAATATTTTTTATTAAATTTAATTTATTAATTTACAAATATCTTTCGCACATTTAACTATAATTGTGTGTAAAGTATTTCATATATTTGGATACAAATATCTTTTGTACATTTAACTATAATTGTGTGTAAAGTATTTCATATTTTTGGATACAAGTTTCAGGTGAAAATGGAAATACTCCTAATGAGTTTAGTTACATGTAGTTTCATTAGCGCTCTGGCATTTTAAGCATTCTGACGCATATTGAGCTCGTTGCAACACAATTACTGTTGTTTACTGTTGCCATGAGCCTGGCTAACTAATTGTAACCAACTTTGTCTTTTTCGCTTTTTCCTTTGCTCTCTTTGCCTGTTGTTCTCGGAAATATAAAACTCGTTTGCATGCTAGCGACCCATTAATATGTTCAACAACAATGTCAACTAAAACTTTTGGCCCATTTTTATGGCCAGCGTTATATAATTGTGCTAGTTGTTGTTGTTGTTGCTACCTTGACGACGGTTTTGTTGTTGTGCTGAGGTCCTTGTCGGCATTTTTCGGTGTCGTTGCACGTTTGACATGCACAAAGTGTCAACTCGCGACCCCGAGCCACGCCCAGTTCTCCAATCCTCCCTCTCCCTTTGCATTAATTCCATCGTCCTTCTTTTTTTTTTTGACAATTCTATTGTGTTACACTTCGAAGGATATACACACACACACACACACACAGTATGAAAGCTTTTCGCTGTACAATGCGACAACCCTTGGGCCGTGCCACAAGTCCACAATGTTCCCAGTCCAACAACAACAACGCCGCGTCGTCTTCTGTGCGTCCACTTGCACCGCCTCCGCCCTCTTCGTCCGCCTCGGTCTTGGCCCAGCTCAAGTTACGTCGGCCTCCACATAGTCTGGGTGAAGAACCATTTAAAGTTTGGCGTTTCCTGTCGACAACATCAGAAATTAGTTGCAACTTGCCTCCTGCCCCGTGCCTCACACTGACTGCAAGCAATACCTTAACTAACTTTGGCACTACTTACTTTTGTCAAGAGTTTGCACACCTTTTTATTTGGCATTTCAAAAGGACATTCTATAAAAAGTTTCTTTTTATTTATAGTAAATTTTTATTTGTGATATTGTTAGGATTATTGCAAGATTTATAAAAATACATGTATTTAAAAATCTTTAAATCTTCTTATTAAAGCTCAAGCTTTTTTATCTAGCTAATTTTTAGATATCTTAGGATATGAGCATTAGGAATTATAAAAATTGTATAAGTTTTCCTAACCAACAATATATAGTTTCCGCTAATATATGAAAATGTTTTTTTGGCATTCTAAAAAAGAAAAACAAAAAATTTAACTGCAGCCAAAGTCTCTCCCCATAGTTTTTAAAATGCATTAGCATAAATATTGCAGCTGCTTTTCCTTCTTTAGGGTCATTGATGTTGCGCCTTCTTTTCTTTTTCTTTTTTTTTTTTGTTTATTTTCATAAAGTTTTCCACTTCTTTTTTGTGCATTTGTTTTTTTTCTTTTTGTGGTTTCGGGTTCCTTTCTGGTATACTTCAAAAGAACGCCAGTAGACGGGCAGTTTGTTCAAACATATAACTGGGTTAGGGCGCTATATTCACATCAGTGTTGTCCGAACAGCATTTTTCTCGCCAAATCTGGCTTGTTTTTAAAGTCCTTTTGCCAAGAGAAATTGAAAACAACGAAACTTTCGCTTTTTTTCTGGCTTTTCAGTTTTAAATAAAATATATGAACCATTTTTGGTAGAACATTAAATTTTAAAAATTATGATTGAATAATTGATTGAATTGATTGACTTGAGTAAATTCCTCAAAATTAAATTCAGCTCTTTTCCAGATATTTTGATTAAAAACATTTAGCTGCTTTTTTTTATTTAATTTTTAGTCCACCAAAAATAGATTTTTTTGCTTTGCAAAAGTTGGCAACACTGATTTGCATGCCACATGCCACATGCAGATGAAAGCAGCCGCAGCTAAAAAAGGGGCGTGCGTCTGCCTTCAGTCAGTATTCCGTACAGTAATGCGCAAAAAAGTATGCTATGGCATTTTGTTAAAATTCTCTGCTGCCTTGCTCTCTCTTTTTGTGCTTGTTCGCAACCCTCTGTCTGTGTGTGTGTGTGTGTGTGTGTGTGTGTGTATGTTTGTGTGTGCGATGACTCATACAGTTTTGTGCTCGCATCCTGTGCCTGTTCCTGTTCCTTTGCCCGTTGCTGACTCGACTTGGCATTTTCTATGCAGATTTTAATCGCATTTCCACGAGACTGCCAAAGGATAGCAGGATAGGCTGTTGGCTCTAAGGAGCAGCTAACCGAAAACTATCATAAAGTCGTTGTTTTCTCTCCGCCGTTGGGGTTAAGTGGCAGCCAAGCACAACAGCACACACACATATATACACAAACAGCTGTACGAAGAAGCTTAATAAACAGCAGCTGCTGTTGTTGTTGTTGTTGTCTGTCTGTCTGCTGCACTTTTTAACGTTTAGTTGAGACTGCTCAACTTTTTCGGTCACCTGCTCGCATCGCTGCCTTTCCCTATCCCCTTCTACACTCCCTCACCGACTTGGTTGAGTGAACTGTAAAACTATAGAGGAAACTCTGCGCAGAAATATGTTTTTGGGTAGAGAAGAAGTTTCAGCTGAGCTGAGTCAGCGCTACAAATTTATTGACTGGGCTAACATGTGGTTAACTTGAGGGTTAGCCAGGGGTTAAACTTAGCTAGGGCTTGTCCCTGTGTATGAGTGTGTGTGTGTGTGTTTCAACTTAATGTGTCAATGGCACAACGTCATCATCATTCGACTTAGCCAGGCTTAAACAACCCGATGCAATTACCATAGATTAAAGTATTGCCCTGCCCCTAAGCACAACAATTACAGGGTATACAAATGTACATATTTGTATTAAAATTATTTACGGTCTAAATTATCTTTCAATAAAAACTAAGACAAATTTTACGTAACTTAACTTATTATAATAACAAGCAAATTAACTATTTATTGAACTAAAAAGAAACGATTTCTTGAAGCTTTCTGTTTTAGAAAAGGCAACTAAATCTCGTTTGTTATGTCATAAATTCACTAATTAGCTATGATACTAACTGAACTATTCATTTATTATTGAATTTAACTACTTTGTACTTTTTGAATTTTTAGGTAACTTCACAACAAACAAGAATTAGAATTAATTAATCAAATAAAAACTAAATATAGTAAAAATGTAACTATTTCTCTTTTATTATGACACAAGTTATATTCTTGATCAAGTGATTAAAACGATCACAAAAATAAATGTCTTATTTTGATTTGTTTTCTCTTATTTAATTATACTAGTTGCTTATGGCTCTTAGAAAAAGTTCAAAGCAAGAAATATAGAGATCCAACTTTTCTTTAACTTAAAAAACAATTAAGCGTATTTTAGCTGTTGTTAAAGCAATTACTTGACTGACTGTGAACAGTTCTCGTTTATTATGTCATAAACTAGCTAATAAAACTGCCTCTTATTTGCAATTGTTGCCCATAAAAATCGATCTTAGCTTCTTACGCAATAAACGTCGCCGCTTACTTTGATTATGTTAATACATGCAACTAATTTGATTTATTAAAGACATTATGGTTATAGTTAGTAGAAAGCTTTCATTTATGCTTCCTGGTCGCGCAGAATTGAAATCATTAAATGTCGGCGCTTTAACAAGTAGATATTTCCACACTTAATTTGACTTAATCAACAATTACTTTTGTTTCTTTTGCTTTTTCTTAACGATGAGACATTTAATACATATTATAATTATGACAACTTGTTAAATTTCCAATTGCGAAAATTGTTCATTGAAGTGTGTGGCATAATTCTTGAGGGGGAGTGTCAGTGGGAGGGGGAAGCTGTCTCTCAGTTGATTCAAGTAATTGCAATTAAGCGCAAAGGAAGTAAACGAGAGCAACAACTCATCGCATCTCATCTTATTCCACTTTTTTTGTTTTACATCTTTTTTTGTCAATCTTTCCCGCTTGCCATCTTTCTATTCATGTCAAGATATATATATGTATATAGATCTGTATATAACACTCAAAAGTCCGAGTCAATTATGTGAACTGTTCGCTGCTTGAGCTTGTTAAGCGTTGAATTCTGTGTGTTTTTTTTAAGCAGCTCCCGAGACATGGAATCGCTGCTCACCTCTCGCCCTCTCCGCATATTTTGCTGGTCGAGTCGAGAACTGCAGGTCATGGAATAGGTCAATCATTTGAATTGTTTTTAAGTGTTGTAAGCTGAAGTCGAGCGAGCGCATAGAATGAAAGCGGTTGAGGTGGAGGGAAGAGAGTTGTTGCAACTATGACTCTCAATGGGTTTGTTGAACTTGTAATTGCATTGAGGCTTTTGCAACTGATTTCAAATTCATCGACAATACCCTTCAATGGCATAGTTCCAGGTTTGTTTTGGTTTGGTCAATAAACTATTGAAATATATGTAAGTCGACAACCTGTAAATCAAATAAAAATCGTTGAAAAGTCAAAAACAGACGTTTTTCACTTGAAAGTATTGAATTGAGCTTCAAGATTATTAGAACTACAGTTGGCAAGTTTGGCATGTGAATTGTAAACAATCCTATAAATAAGTAGTTGGTTCTGAATTTTGAAATCTGTGGAAAGTTCTTTCGATTTTTAATAAAAACTAGTTTAATTAAAAAGAAGAAATTATATTCAGAATTAAATAAGGGGTCGTTTATGGGGTTTTCTATTAAAGCCTTTATAAATGTTTGAAAAATCTTCATTAGTTCAAAAGATACGATTCCAGCTAAAAAAAAAAAAAATGGGAAATAAACGAAAAAAACTCTTGAAGCACTTTGATGAGTCTTTGACTATTTTCTAATTTGGCCATATAACACTTATGTATATGCAGGGAATAAAACCCTAACCGAAACCGAAACCGTAACCTTTAACCGGTAAAACCCGATTGAAATTTAAAAACGTAACTGAAACCGTAACCGAAAAAAAAAAATTCATTTGACCGAAACCTTTAAACCGAAACTCTGTTATCCGAAATAACCGTTTCATATATAGGGGTTTATTACGAGTTTTCATACATCCAAAAAAAAAATTATTTTTTCATTTTTAGTTTTGATATTTGATTTTAATTTTCTTATGTTAAATTTTGAATTTTTATTTGTGATATTCATGGTCGAATTTTCATAGCATTGAATAAGCGCAAATAAAATAAGTTTGTTAAATAAAATATTGAAATTATTAAAATGTAACTAAACTACATCAAACTGAAGAATATGTGAAATAAATGTGTGAATGAAACATTAAGCAAGTAATGCGTTTTTAATTATTATTATTATACTATATTTTTGCAAACAAATTTTTTTTTGTGAACCAAAACTTTACTGGTATTTCAAAACCGAAACATACAAAAACCGGTTCACCTTTACGAAACCTTTATTCAAAGATTTTGCGTAACCGATAACCGAAAATCTAAATGCAAACATAACCGAAACCGTAACTGAAACCGATATTCGTTTCGGTTTTAATCCCTGCTACTTTCTAAATTGACTATATTACACTTATAAATATTACGATTATAAATATTACGATTATACCGATTACTCATGCTCTGTGCAATTGCTTCTTTCTACTTACAGTTACAGCTGGATCAAGAACGGCAAAAAGTTCGACTGGCAGGCGTACGACAATCGTATGTCGCGTCAGCCCGGCCGAGGCACACTGGTGATCACGTCGCCAAGGGACGAGGATCTGGGCCAGTATCAATGCTTTGCCAGCAACGAGTTTGGCATTGCCACCTCGAATTCGGTGTTTGTGCGCAAGGCCGAGTTGAATGCGTTCAAGGACGAGGCAGCCCGCAGTGTGGAGGCCATCGAGGGTGAACCCTTCTCGCTGCAGTGCGAGGCACCCGATGGCTGGCCCAAGCCAACGGTCAACTGGCTGATCCAGCAGACGATCGATGCGGGCATCAAGTCGATCAACAACTCGCGCATGACCCTCGATCCGGAGGGCACCCTGTGGTTCTCCAATGTGACCCGTGACGATGCGAGCGGTGATTTCTGGTACGCCTGCTCGGCGACCTCCGTGTTCCGCAACGAGTACAAGATCGGCAACAAGATCCTGCTCGACGTGAAGCAGATGGGCGTGAGTGCATCCCAGAATCGTTATCCGCCCAAGCGGCAGTATGTGACCCGCAAGAATGAGGTCGCACTGCGGGGCAAACGCGTCGAGCTCTATTGCATCTATGGCGGCACACCGTTGCCCCAGACCGTGTGGAACAAGGACGGGCAGCGGATACAATGGAACGATGGCATAACGCAGGGCAACTATGGCAAATCGCTGGTCATCCGGCAGGCGAACTTCGATGACGAGGGCACCTACAGCTGCGACGTGTCCAACGGTGTGGGTCAGGCGCAATCCTATTCGATCAATTTGAAGATAGTGTCGATCCCGTACTTCACCGAGGAGCCCGAGGTGCAGAATGCCGCCGAGGATGAGGAGGTGGTGTTCAATTGCAAGGCCGCTGGTCATCCGGAACCAACGATTCAATGGATCCACAACGGCAAACCGATTGCCCAGAGCGAGGAGAATCCGCGGCGCACGGTGACAAATAACTACATCAAGATTGTGAATCTGGTCAAGAAGGATACGGGCAATTATGGCTGCAACGCCACCAACTCTCTGGGCTATGTCTACAAGGATGTCTACCTGAATGTGCTCGCACTGCCGCCAGAGATTCAGAAGGCGCCGCGTGATGAAACCACTGTCGATGGACGCAACATTACGATGCGTTGCCGGGTCTTTGGTGCACCCAAACCGCAGGTCAAGTGGCGTCACAATGAGAACTGGTTGACGGGCGGACGTTACAATGTGCTGCCCTCGGGTGATCTGCAGATTCAGGAGGTGACGTTCGGTGACAGTGGCAACTACACGTGTCTGGCGGTCAATAAATTTGGCAGCGAGACGGCCCAAGGATCGCTGGTGGTCAAGGAGCGCACCAGGATCACACAGGAACCGCAGAACTATGAAGTTGCCGCCGGCCAATCGGCGACATTCCGTTGCAATGAAGCGCACGACGATACGTTGGAGTTGGAGATGATCTGGCAGAAGGACGGACAGCCGATTGACTTTGATGCGGAGGCGCGATTCGTGAAGACCAACGACAACTCGCTGACGATTGCCAAGACGATGGAGCTGGATTCGGGCGAATATACGTGTGTGGCGCGCACTCAATACGACGAGGCGACCGCCAAGGCGAATCTGATTGTCCAGGATGTGCCGAATGCACCCCGACTCATTGGCATCTCGTGCCAGGCTGACAAGGCGGAGATCTCGTGGGAGCCGCAGGGCGACAATCGTTCGCCCATTCTGCACTACACGATTCAGTTTAATACCTCGTTTACGCCCGCCTCCTGGGACACGGCATTCGAGAAGGTGCCCAGCACCGATTTCTCCTTTGTGGTGCAAATGACGCCATGGGCCAATTACACGTTCCGTGTGATTGCATTCAACAAGATTGGACCATCGCCGCCGTCGGGACACAGTGAATCGTGCACGACACAGCCGGATGTGCCGTTCAAGAATCCGGAGAATGTTGTTGGCCAGGGCAATGAGCCAAACAATTTGGTCATCACATGGACACCGATGCCCGAGATTGAGCACAATGCACCGAATTTCCAATATCGCGTTAGCTGGAAACGCGACATTCCGGCCGCCGCCTGGGAGAGTCAGAATATCTACGATTGGAAGCAGAGCAACATTTTGATCAAGGATCAGCCGACGTTTGTCAAATATCACATCAAGGTGGTGGCCATCAATGATCGCGGTGAATCGAATGTCGCCGCCGAGGAGGTGATCGGCTACTCGGGCGAGGATCGTCCCCTTGAGGCGCCCACCAACTTTAGCATGCTGCAGGTGACGAGTGCCACCAATGCCTATGTCGGCTGGAATCCAGTTAGCGAGGAGTCGGTGCGTGGCCATTTCAAGGGCTACAAAATTCAGACCTGGACCGACAAGGAGGGCGAGGAGGGTCTGCGCGAGATCCATACCATACACAATGAGGCGCTGGTCACACAATTCAAACCCGACTCGAAGAACTATGCCCGCGTGCTGGCCTACAATGGTCGCTTCAATGGTCCACCCAGTGCTGTCATTGATTTCGATACACCCGAGGGTGTGCCGTCGTCGGTGCAATCGCTGGAGGCTTACCCGTTGGGCTCGTCGGCCTTCTGGCTAACCTGGAAGAAACCTCTGCATCCCAATGGCAAACTTACCGGCTATAAAATCTACTACGAGGTGGTCAAGGGCAGCTTCGTTGGGGAACGTCGCGAGTACGATCCTCACATCACAGATCCGCGCATCACACGCATGAAGATGGCCGGTCTGAAGCCCAACTCCAAGTACCGCATCTCCATTACGGCCACCACTAAAATGGGCGAAGGCACCGAGTAAGTTTTCCTCAGATACGCCTTGTGATGTAAAAATACATTGAAAAATCAACAAAATCGATAAATCGATATTCAAGTGATTCAATTCGATAATTTGCTTGACGATATATCGGGTTAAATATATCGATTTTCATGAAATATTGATTGCTTACTGTAATTTGTAGTTTGACTCGAACATTTTACTGACGATTTATCGACCATTCGATTCTTATTTTGACGATTTAAGTTTTCCTTAGATACTTCTTGTGATGTAGAAATACATCGAAAAATCGACAAAATCGATAAATCGATATTCAAGTGATTCAATTCGATAATTTGCTTGACGATATATCGGGTTAAATATATCGATTTTCATGAAATATTGATTGCTTACTGTAATTTGTAGTTTGACTCGAACATTTTACTGACGATTTATCGACCATTCGATTCTTATTTTGACGATTTAAGTTTTCCTTAGATACTTCTTGTGATGTAGAAATACATCGAAAAATCGACAAAATCGATAAATCGATATTCAAGTGATTCAATTCGATAATTTGCTTGACGATATATCGGGTTAAATATATCGATTTTTATGAAATATTGATTGCTTACTGTAGTTTGTAGTTTGACTCGAACATTTTACTGACGATATATCGACCATTCGATTCTTATTTTGACGATTTAAGTTTTCCTCAGATACGCCTTGTGATGTAAAAATACATTGAAAAATCAACAAAATCGATAAATCGATATTCAAGTGATTCAATTCGATAATTTGCTTGACGATATATCGGGTTAAATATATCGATTTTCATGAAATATTGATTGCTTACTGTAGTTTGCAGTTTGACTCGAACATTTTACTGACGATATATCGACCATTCGATTCTTATTTTGACGATTTAAGTTTTCCTCAGATACGCCTTGTGATGTAAAAATACATTGAAAAATCAACAAAATCGATAAATCGATATTCAAGTGATTCAACTCGATAATTTGCTTGACGATATATCGGGTTAAATATATCGATTTTCATGAAATATTGATAGCTTACTGTAGTTTGCAGTTTGACTTGAACATTTTACTGACGATTTATCGACCATTCGATTCTTATTTTGACGATTGAAGTTTTCCTCAGATACGCCTTGTGATGTAGAAATACATCGAAAAATCGACAACTCGTGGAAGCGATATTCAAGTGATTCAACCCGATAACTTACTTGATATATCGGGTTAATTAAATCGATTTATTTTAAAATATCGATAACTTATTGGAGTTTGTAGCTTGACACAAACATTTTACTGACGATTTATCGATACCTCTATTCTTATTTTGTCGATTTAAACAGTTCGATTTAAAACATGATCCACAATTTGGATTTACATCACTAGATTCTTTGAACCATTCACCTGTCGATCGATAACCAACCACTTTACTATCGTTTCTCTAGGCATTACATTGAAAAGAACACACTGAAGGACGATGCTGCGCCTCCGTCACCGCCAACATTCACATGGGAGCAGGTGCCCTCCAATAATGGTGCGCCCAAGTACCGCATCTATTGGGTGCCCAACACTGATGGTCATTCCGGCTCACATTTCTTTACCAAGTACCGGTAAGTGCGATCACTAGTCTATTCTCGACGGTCTGGCAACGCTGCGTTGCCATTTGTGAGTCAATTGAAAACTTGCAAGAACCTCAAAGTTGAAAACAAAAAATTAGACAATTTTAAATTCAAAATTTAATTTTCGAGTAATTGTTCCTATGATCAAATTTATTTAGTATGTGTAAAACAATAGCAAATACTTTAACTGCAAATTTTATGAAAAATCTCAAGAAACCGCAAAAACTTTTAAAATACTATAATGCTTAATTGTCGACCGATTTTAACGATTTGGTCATAAACTATTTGTGTTCAGCGATTTGACGCGAAGCAAAGCATTTGCTGTGTTTTTGTTTGTTTTTCTAAGGTCATAAATTAGTTGTGGCTAACGCCAAAAGACTACGACATTGTTTTAGTTTTCTCGTCGACGATGCAGATGGCGACATTGTGACGCCAATTTTAGTTTTGTAAATTAAATTGAGTTGCTTTAAAATACAGCCTGTACTCTACGAAAACCGCGAGTATAATAATCGTAATCGAAACAGTTTTCGATATTCTTAGCCAGATTTCATAAAAATAAACTCATTGACTAATCAACCATTTATTGTGAACGTTTTACAGAATTAAGGGTGAACCCAAATGGCTTGAACAGGAGCATGAGACGGGCAAGGACTATCAGGAGCTGGCCAGTCTGGAGCCGGACACGGTCTACGAGGTCCGTGTCGTATCAGTCGACGGACACTATCAGACGGACAGTGCGACAACTGAAATCGATACGAATAGCGCCGAGGGACCGATAATGGTGCGCAACGAGAGTCTGGCGAATGCGGGATGGTTCATTGGCATGATGTTGGCCTTGGCCATCATCATCATACTGTTCATCATACTGTGCATCATTCGACGCAATCGCGGCGGCAAATACGATGTGCACGATCGTGAGCTGGCCAATGGCAGGCGTGATTATCCGGATGAGGGTGGCTTCCACGAGTACTCGCAACCGTAAGCAACGATCACTTATCGATAACAGGCCAATTTGAAAATATTATATTATCATCATGCTATCTTACAGTTTGGACAACAAGAGCGCTGGTCGCCAATCCGTTAGTTCAGCGAATAAGCCTGGCGTGGAAAGCGACACCGATTCGATGGCCGAATACGGTGATGGCGATACAGGTAAGATCGATAACTATTGATAAATATGTACATATGTACACGTACTATGTATCGAACATACTTTTGTGCTAAATTATCGTATGTTATTTCATAAAATTGACATTTTAATGTAATTTTCTTTTAAAGATGCCTTCTTATTCACACGTAAAATATTATAAATTATAATAGTATATATATATTAAATACATTTAGTTTGATTGTATAAACTTTGACATTTATTAAACGAGAATTCATTTGAAATTTTGAGTATTGTATTGTTTTGTATTGTATTTTTGCGTTTAGCATTCAAAAATGTTGATTTAGTTTATGATTGATGTCAAAAATTGATTGTAATCATTCGATTTAAAATTGATTACATTCGTTAGATTTAAAAACCATATTAAATGCAATCAAGTCTGTGCGAGACTATAAAAAATAGCTAGAATTAGTTTATAAAGCTTGAAGCTTGTCAAAAATGTATTTCAAAAGTTTTTACATACACTGACATACCAAATTATTGGCACAGCAAGCAATATCCGTTTTACCACAGTTTCTTGACTCGCTATTAAGTGATTCTAAGCAATACAATAATTTTAACAGTTAGATAAACAAGTTTCAAAACCGAATTAAATTTAATTCATTTTAATAGATTTATTTTGTTATATAAAGTTTTGATTTTGAAATAAACGATAATTTCGCACAAAGGGTTCGATATAGAGCTCTATATCAGCGGTGGGCACAAAATGTGAATTCGGGAGCAAAAATAGTTGGAAGCGGTCGCTGCTCCCGGAGCCACTGCGTGCCCACCGCTGCTCTATATGTATAGTGTCCGTGTCCATTCAGTGTCCCAAGTGCCAATCAAATTCATGTGCTCCCTATTTTTTTGTTTTGTGTATACAAACAAATATTTTGATTTGTTTTTGTCACCTTTTTTGTTTTTGATTTCGTCTAACGATGATGTTGATGTTGATGATGATGATGTTGATATTGATGCTGGCATTGGCGTTGCAGCTGTGGCCACAGCTGCCGGCCATGCAGCCACCGCTGCTCGCAAAGTGGGCATCAAGCAGCCAACGAATTTGCCACAAAATCAGTTGCAGTTGCAGTTGCAGCCACCGCCGCCACCTTATGACAACTCTATGAGCCAACAAGACCATGCAGCCTAGTCACATTCTTTATATTTATTGTTGTTGCACACACACACACACACCAAACACACACACCAAACACACACACCAAACACACACACACACACTCTATCACTCAACGGCAACGGTGGCGGTGGCGTCATCTTTCAACCATTTCGTCCAGGTAGCCAATTTATTCGGCACTCTTTCTCAATATATAATTTTAATTCGAATGCATTTTGATTTCTGTTATGTTTCGCACTTTTTTGGCGGCTGTTATACAACATACAAAAATATGCGTCCAAAAAATACATACTACTGTGGGCAAAAAGTATCGGGAATTTTAAATTTAAAAAATTTTGGGATTCCAATTGGAACAAATGTTTGTACTTTTAGGTTGGCACTACTATCACTAACATCTGTGCAAAATTATACGTTAAAATATTCATTAGTGTTTAAGCTACGATTAGTTTGGTACGACGCCAAATGTGCATTTGGCGATTTTGGTGCCAAAAAACGGTCAATTTCATCGAAAAAAGCCCCGCGTAGAAGTGAGTGAAACAATGTTTTCTGACTACCAGGACAAGATAAAACGCATTATTACGGGCGATGAGACTTGGATCTACGCTTACGACATGGAAATTACCGATCAATCGAGCGAATATCGGCTAAAGGTGAGCCGAGACCGAAAAAATCGCGTCAAATTTGCTCAAAAATCAAGGTCATGTTGACAGTTTATTTGTATTATCGTGTTGTAGTTCATTATAAATTCCTTCCGACCGACCAAACTGTCAACAAGGAATATTGTTTGAGAGATTTGCGTCGTTTGCGCGAAGCTATGCGTAAAAAGACGCCAGAACTATGGGCTGACAACTCATGGTTCTTGCAACACGATAATGCGCCCTCTCATACTGCCCCTGTTCTTCGTGACCATTTTGCCCAAAACTCGACCAAAATTTTCCCACAGCTACCTTTTTCGCCTGATTTATCTTCGTGTGACCTCTGGCTATTTTCTAAGCTTAAAAGACCACTCCGAGGACACCGTTTCGAGTCGATTGAGGAGATTCAACCAAAATCGCCAATTGCACTTTTGGCGTCGTACAAAACTAATCGTAGCTTAAACACTAATGAATATTTTAACGTATAATTTTGCACAGATGTTAGTGATAGTAGTGCCAACCTAAAAGTACAAACATTTGTTCCAATTGGAATCCCAAAATTTTTTAAATTTAAAATTCCCGATACTTTTTGCCCACAGTAGTATGTATATTTAAAAATATATATAATTTTGGCTGGCTTTTTGCGTTGCGCTTCGCTTAACCGTTAACCATATTCCCATACCATATCCTATGCACGTCCTTTTCTCTCTCTCTCTCCCTCTCTGTGTCTCTGTCTCGTTGCTCATACATTGTTATCGACTAACTGGCAACGGTGCTGCAGACGCGCCACGCCCCCCGCCCATTCACTTCTGCCCGTGTCCATACAGTAGCAGGTGCTAGGATCATCCATTAATCATACGCACAGTGGTACAAATGGAAGAAATGCAAAAAGAACAATTAGTAAAAGAATAAGTTTGATAGAATAGACTTATTTTATTCATATATTTTTGTGAAAAAATTTGATTTCAAAAAATTTAAATTTTCTTTGATTTTTTCTCTAAATATTTGTGACTAGTTCCCAAAATTTGGCATTCAAATTAAATTTTTAAAGTAAATGTTAAAGTAAATGCCAGAAAAATAGTTATTATTATTTCAAAATTAAAATTAAACCTTTCACTTCACATTTCATTGCATGACCATGACCTGAATTTGCAGGTGTTATTCAATATTTTGGTATTTTGGCGAAATATATAAATATTATTTATAAATGCACAACAAAATTTATTTTATTTTAATATCCGATTTATATAGCATATCTGTACAGATAATATAATAAACCAATTTAGAGCAGAGTGTTTTGTAAGAAATTGAAAGCTTCAGTGACAGGCGCAATATATTTTCTTAAACAATAGATTTTTAAATTAAAAATACTTTATGACGCTTCCCTCAAACAACAAATTGATAGAATGCATCTGTACTAAATTCCATCAACATATCTGAAGACTTGTGACACTGTAGGAAGCCCGAAATGGATGATTCTAGTTAAGATACATACATACATATATTAAATATATAGTATGTCCTTGCATATGTATGTGCTGCTTTGTTTATGTATTTCTTAGTAGGATCCGTTTGTTAATCGTTTATCGTTAATTGTTATTTGTTAACTTGTTTTGCGTTTTGTTTAATATTAATTAGTGCTACAATATTTTTTATGTTTTAATCAAAATTTTGCACATTTTACTTACTTATTTGTATTATTATGTTTTTTTCTTTTCTTTAATTTGTGATTTTTTTAACTCGACTCTATAAAACAACACATGCCACCCACAACAACAACAACAACACTTGAAATAAATCAAAAATAAATACCCATTAAAATAATAATAAAATAATAATAATAATAAAATAAAAAAATAAAACAAAATGCAGGAATGAACGAAGATGGTTCCTTTATTGGCCAATATGGACGCAAAGGACTTTGATTTAATTTGTAAGCAGCAACAAATAACCGAACCGTACCCTCCAACAACAACAACAACAACAAAAAACAACAACAGCAACAACAACAACACACCAGAACAACAACAGCGCCCAAAATTCTAAATGAAAATCAAAGTTTTTTCTTTAAGTTAATTTTTAGTGCGACGAATAATTTTCTATATGAATGCGAATAATTTTTTATATTAAATAACTTACACTAAAACTAGAGCTTAAAAACAGAAACAAACATAAAAATAATACTGCCAAGCAAAATGAGAGAGAAGAAGAAGAAGAAGAACCGATCAACAAACAACAACAACAACGATGCAGCAAGAAGGCTATTTAAAAGAAAAATACAAAAAAGAAAATCTAACATTAACGAAACAAACAAAAAATGGATACGAGGATCAAAAGGCGAAGAAAAGATGAAAAAGAAAACGCAAACATCGCCCCCACCCACCCCGCACATCTTCCTTCTCCCTTCTCGTAAAGCAGCTGCGTATTTTGCTTGCTCGCTCTCGCTCCCTTTCGTTCTTTCTTTATCTATCGCAGTCCCTTTTTATAAAGCACATTTGCTCTCTAAATACGATTTAGTATTTCCTTTTTCCCCTTCGCCACTCTTTTTAATATGTAATGCATATATGAATATATGCATATATTTTATATACATAAGTCTTAATTTAATCTTTTTGTTTAAAAACGTAATGTAAATTCTCCGTTTTATCTCCCTCCTGAAAAAAAATATCGCATTCGTGTGTATTTTTTTTACTAATGCTATTTAGTTTTGTTTCATAATTTTAATTTTGTGTACTATGTATTTTAATGAAATATGGTTTTTTTTATTTGACTATTTCTTATTTTATTTAACTTTATTTTCGTTTTATCAACTCGTTTTGGACAGTGATTAAAGAAAAGTTGCAAACTGTAATTTGTAAACGGTTTTCATTTAACAAAACTCTGAAAATGAAACAAACGAAACAAAATTTAAAAAAAAAATACATATTATGTTTATATTTTTTTTGTGCGTAGTAGAGCTATTTAATATTAAAAAACAAAAAAACTATATAAAAATATTGAATTTTTATATACCTTATATTAGAAAGAAAAACCAACAACAAACAAAATAAAGAAAATGTGAACAATAAAATGTAAAGTGTAAATTTTAGACAAATCATTTTTATTATTTGGACTTGAGCTTATAGATTGACTGAGGAGTTGAAAAAAAAGAATTATTAGTTAGTTGAATTTTGAAAACAGATTATTTTGTTTTAATAATCTTTGATCATGGATAGAAATGTTTGAATCTTGAAAGTTAAATAAGTTTCTGATATGATTAGAAACATAAGGTCCGAGTTTGTTTTGAAAATTTTATTGTAATATCGTAGTTTTTTTTCTAAATTGAAGCATGTGTATTTATTACAAACGTTTAAAACTATCAAGAAATTCACCATTCTCATAATAAACCAGTTTTGGAATTAGAGTATTATCAAAAAAAAAAAAGAAATGTAAAATATTAAAGTTTGCCAGACTTGCTTAAAAATTTAGCTTCATTTTAGTTGTGTTATATTTATTTAATTCTTTATTAGAGCTTCGGTTATCCGAAGATTGTTTTAGTTACAAACTTGGCATATTACGCTCCTGCTCTGTTTTTTGTTTCCTGAGCCTGATTTTTAGCTGTGAGATGCAAGTACGAGTGTAACTCAAGGTAATGTTTATGATGCATGCAACCCGATTTGCTTGTCTATTTGTACCCGTAGTTCCATTTAGTACAATATATGCCCAGTAGTCGTAGTTGCATACTTGACCAGATCCCAAAAAATATAAAAAAAATTAACCGCACAAAATGTACCAAGAAAATACATGATTAACCAAGAAAACCAACGAAACTTACATGGAAAAAAGGAACAATAATATAATAATAGTATGTTTATATAATATTTTTATATAAAACGTGGCTAACTGAACTAATCCAGCATACGCATTAAAAAACACCAGGTGTTGGTTGTGGCTAACACACACTCTCTCACACACACATACGCTATACTAAATTATGCAATTTTTTAAATATATTTGACTAAAAGTTGACATTTGTTCTACTTCCATTGCAACCACAGGTCAGTTCACCGAGGATGGCTCGTTCATTGGCCAATATGTGCCCGGCAAGCTGCAGCCACCGGTCAGTCCACAACCACTTAACAACACCGCAGCGTCGCATCAGCAATCGCCACCGTCGCAGCAGCAATTGGCCGCTGGAGGAGCAGCAGTCGGTGGCGGTGGAGCTGCCGCTGCTGCTGTTGGCGGTGCAGGAGGCAGCAGCAGCAGCAATAGCAGCGGTGGTGGCGCCACGGCCACGGCGAGCACAGCCGCTGTTGCCACCTATGTCTAAACGGGCGGTGGCAACGGAGAGACGCTGCCTAATTTGCTTCTCAATTCGCGCATTCAAAACTACGCCCAAGTTTATTAACTAAATCTCTGTATGCATGTGTGTATGTCTGTGTGTGTATGTTTGTATGTGTGCCTGTGTATGTGTGTGCGAGAAAAACTGCTTTAAGTGTCTGCAAAAATGAAAATGAAAATATCGAAAGAAACAAAAATATACAATTAATTAAACAAAGAGAAAGGAGCTCGCAAGAATTTAATGCATTTAGTTTAGCTTCTTTTGCTTATGTGTATAAATATTTAGCAAACAGTTCTAAAAAAAAAAAAAAAATAACAAAAACAAGGAAGGAAACGCAGCCTTTTTCGACGTAAAGAATAAAACACAAATATTGTAAGATTTTTTTCCGCTGTAAGCAAAGCAAAAAGTAAAGAAATCGAATTGAGAATTGAAATATCGTTGCAAGTTAAAATTGTGCAGACGTGTTCCAGTTTTCAGATTCGCATTGATTTCACAATTTCAAGAAGAATCCTTAAATGAGAAGATTTAGTGTAATATGCTCCAAAAAGTATGCTACATATATATTGTTGTGAATGTGAAACTGGGACACGTTTGTGTACTATGTGTATGTCTTTTTTTTTTAGGTGTTTGATTTGTTACTGCACATTGAAAATGATATAATGATAAATGATAAATGATATTTATAATGACGTAATAAAGCAGCTTTTATAATGTATTCTTAGTCGTATATACAACATACATATATGCATAGAGAACTCTTCAACTAAATGTGGGAATCCCAGGCTCAGCTGCTGTTTAAGTGTGGTCAGAGCTCTTCGACTTAGCTTCACACTAAAATATCTTATGAATTTCGAACTGTAGTGCGATACTAAACAAAGACACACACACACACACAAACACTACTCGCCATTTGGATAGAATCGACAGTAAACAACTTAAGTTATACTCTACTGAAGATTTACCAAAACATTTAAAACATATATTTGCAAATCTAAAACAAAAAAGTTTATATAAAATTTACTAATCGCTAAACATTTTCAACTAAAATTATATAGCTAAAATTTAAAATTTAAAAATATAAAAAAATAGATCTTTAATGTGTACCAATCAAAAAACTTTAGTCTGAAAACTTGAAAAGAAACTTCAAAATTTCTTTGATATTCAATTATTCAGTAGAGTGTATTTAAGAAAATTAAGAATTATTAATACATGTGTGTGGAAATGTGTGTTGACTATCGCCTTGGTTAAATAAACGAACTATTTATGCAGTTTTTTGTGTATTTACAACATGACATGTGTTCATATTTGAAAAAAAATAAACAAACAAATAGCCAAGAAATCGAATACTTTGATCATTTTGAAGAAAACCAATTTGTAATCTTCAGCTAAAATGCGTCTGTACAAAGCGAATATTCTAAAGAAAAACAAAACAAAGAATAAAAAGTAAAAAAAAAAAACAAAATTATAAACAACTAAAAACTTTATAGAAACTTTGTGCAAGTAAATTTAAAAACATTGCAATTAACAATATAACAAGTAATACATACATAAAATACTATTGAATTGAATTGATGCTTTTTTGTATGTATGTATGTACTAATTCTTATGTATAAGTTATTCATTTTTTAAAACGTCCATAGCATAATTAAATTGTGTAATATTAAAACCGACAGAACCCTATGTTTATGCCTATGTATAACTATAACTAATACCGACTAATTACAATGATTTTGTCATACATCATTTGTCCACTAATTATTTAAGTAAAGCAATTAGTTAATTCAAATCTACAAGCGCCTGACTTTTGCCAAACTAGTTATGTATTCCCATTTCCATTTTCTCGGCAATTTCAATAATAAGTTGTTCAATACAAAAATTTTGACAAAAGTCAGACGGATAAAACTCAATTAAGTCAATCAAAATTTACTGCCAATTGTTTAGACTGTTCGAGTCGCATTTATTTGGGCTTTGCAACTCGCACCAATTAATTAAGAGATCTTTTCCGTATTTCATTTGCACATCAATTTACGCGAAAATCAAAATCGGAACAGAGACAGGATTTTCTTAATTTTGTTTCGTTCATATTGCTATGTGAAATGTCTTAATTGTGTCTATAAAGATAATCGATAAATAACAATACTTGATCTAAAAGTCTCAGCAATAGTTACTGCAAAATGATGTAAACAATACTCTCAAATTTTTTTTTTTAGTATAAAATTGCAATTATATTCGTTTTTTATTTGAATAAATAAAAACCAAAATAAAAAAAAACAAAACAAAAACAGTTTCTTATACATTTTTCAAAACTTTTGACTTAATAAGAATCAAAGAATGAAAAAACAAATATTTATATATTTAAATATGAAAAAAAAACAATGTATATTTTTTAAGTGTACAAATTAGCGTGTGCATTATACATAAAAATAATAAATAATAATAGAAGCTAAAACAAGTGCATATAGAGGATCCCAGTCGACAGTCGAGTTTATTTGCTCTGCTTAATATCAAGTTAGGAGATATTTAACCCATTGCTTCATTTGCTATGATTCTGTATGGTAACGTATGTGGTATAAATATATATACGATTATATTATGTGGCTAAAAGCTTACACTTATTTTTGGTCTTTATAAACATTACAGGGTTGCTTAGACAAATTTTTGCATTAGATTAAAACATATAAATAAAAAAAAGATATGAAATGAAAATATAAAGAGGAATTCATTTTGAATTAGGCACAGCACAACATTTAGTTGTTAATATTTCAATTAGCTATTGAACAATATGTGTATTAAATATTTATGTATTAACCCAGCACTCACAAAAAAAAAATTGATAAACTCAATAACAATAATGACAAGAACAACATAAACAGACCAATAAATAAATTATCCCAAAAAACGAAACCCACAAAACGATTCATAACACCTGCAACACCACGCATATCCCAACGATTGAGATGAGGATGAGGAATTTAAGAGATAATGATATTGAGAATGAGAATGAGCTGCAGCATAACGAAAAGATGTTCGGAGAAATAGATGGAAATGAAGTGGAAATTAGTTGGCACATAAAAAAAACAAATTCAATACATTAAAAAAAATGCATGCCACATTTAAAGCATATATAGTATATACACTAATACATATATACAATATATAAATATATATATTTACACGTATAGCGGACAACGATCGAAAGTTCTTGAGAAAGCGATAAATATGTATACATAATTTATATAGAGAGATGTATAAGATTTTGCATAGATATTGTGATTTCTAAACAAACAAACAAAAAAATTAAAAATAAATATATAGTCAATATTAAATCGAAAAGAGTCGCATAAAATTTCCTCTTTTTTAAATGTGCTCCATTCTAAAATGAAGAACACAAAATATATAGCTAACGGTTATCGGTACGACCGATTCTAGTGTTTGGTCTTTTTTAATCAAAATTTCCATTGGCAGGAATGTTTTAAATATGTTTAAAATTATTGCATACTTTTAGGATTGTGTTGAACATCATATAAAAGTAAATTCATACATGCCACACATTTTGCATGAAATTTGAATATATTTTGAGTGTCGAGAAATTTCAATAAAAAGATCAAAAGAAAACTACAAAAACAAAACCGCACTGCCTGTCGGGTTCTATTTACATGTATGTACGCATCTGCTTGCAGGAAAAGGTTAAATATTGCAATAATAATATATAAAAGTAATGAAAGAAATGTTGTCACTTTTTCAACGAGCGAAAAGCTATTATTCAATTTACTTAGGAAGGAAGCCAAGGTATTTTCAAAGCAGATGAGAAAATTAATTTGCACAATACTGTGATTCCTAAACAGATTTAAAAAGAACATAAATAAAAAAATAATACAATTACTATCGATATATAAACTATATAAATATTGATATATGTATGTATGATGTGTTTGTATATTTTTTCCACAACATATTGAGAATGTTTACAATTTGTAATTAAAGATTACTTACTTTATGCTAAAATATGTATGCCCAAATATCCAACATTAACAACAATTTACTTGAATATTAACTAACCAAATGGCCTAAACAAAATATGCGAGAATTACCAAGAATACTTTTTTAAAACTGAGTTTTTAGCGAATCAAATATTAACTTAAGTAACAAATTTCATATACATACAATTCAACATTCACTTGTACAACAGCAAAAACAACAACAGCAAGAGGATCAAGTTTGAGAATGTCAAATCAGACAAAACAAAGCATGGTTAATGTTTGTGCATAGTCGGAAACAATAAAACAAAACAAACCATCACAAATTGTAAGCTCTAACTATGAAAAAATGCAAATAAACTTCAAAAAATTGTATGAGAAAGAAATGGATTTACTTTTCTTTGCTTTACAGCATGAACCAAAAAAGTTATAATTATTTTTATTTAAATTCTGCGGCTTACCGTTTTCACGTCCGTACAATCGACAGTCGATTGTGGTGGCCGGGCGATAGACTTAGCCTATGTCGATTTAATACCTTTGATGATAGGGCTGGAAAAATCGCAATAAGTGTGATCGAAAGAGATTTAAAGGTTATCGATAGCAAATAAATTTGTCTCGTAATAGTAGAGTTGGGATTTTTAGTTCAATTTGCTGAATGAGATTATTTTTTAGTTGTGAACTAAATCAGTCATTAAATTCAGTTATTCAGTAAATAAAGAAGAAATTAAAATTGTATTTCTCTAAGAAATTTAATTTTTTTTTTAAAGAAATAACTGACCAACTGCTAAATGAACGATTTAGTTCATGATTGACCGAATTAGTTCATTCGCTCATCTTAATGAACCGTTCACTTGAACTTTTCCAGAACGAAACGACTCAACTCTACCCAACACTACTCTATACATAAACATCACTATTTTAATTTGATGCCATAAAATATATGAAGTATTAATTAATGAGCATTTACTGCTTTTGCTGCATCTAAATGACATTGGCATTGGCATTTCTTTTGCTGCTTGCGCTACTATCATCATCATCCCCATCTCTGGCCCAGATCCATCAATCGCAATATTTGAGCGATGAGCAATTTCATGAGGAACTTGTGGTGCGGCCGCTTGCCGGCGATCATGTAAACACGTATTTTCAGTTCACCACACGCTGGCACTATGGCAGTCGCAAGAATCGTAAGTAAATGAATCAGAAAATGAGAGAGAGAGAAATTTTGCACCGCCTTATCCATTGCTTATTTTGATTTTTTAAATCAGTTTATCACACGCAGTTGACGCCGCGCGTCATTGCCGAAATTCTGCAAACCTATGACGTTAAGGAGTTGCACATTAGTCTGACACAGGGATTGTGGCGCTACGAGACCTGGGGCTATCCCATTGTGGAGGCAACGGGCGGTGCGGAGCTTTGGGCCTGGTTTAGTGCACAAAATCTGAGCGACGCGGATGTCAACAAACAATGGACGCAATTGGCCAATGTCTTTTCTGGCGTGCTTTGTTCCTCGCTCAATTTCGTTGACAATACGAATAGTATTTCACCCAAGCATATGTTCCGTCCACAGTTTATGCAATCTGGTGGCAATGGGAGTGCACAATATGTACGCTATGCAACGTTGCCGCGTGAAATTGTTTGCACTGAGAATTTGACGCCATGGAAGAAACTATTGCCATGTGGCAGTGCATCCGGATTGGCCACATTACTCAATTCGGGCTATGTGCACAACACCAAGTATCATTCGCTGGGCGTCAAGGTGCGTACACTCTGTGACCCTGAGGATTCCAACAATTGCGTTGTGGAATTGACACAAACGGCCAATCTTGTGTACGATCTGAAATTGTTGGAGCAGAGCAGCACGGATTTCTCGCTGCGTCGTCTATTTGGCATGGGACTGAATGGCTACTGTGAGCTGGCCAGCAGCAGCAAAATCTATGTGCAGCGCAACGAGCAGGGAGAACGCTTTCAGCTGGTGCCACCGCCGCAGGATGAGGTGACCAGCATTCGAGGTGGTTACACCAGTCTCTATGGTGTCTACGATTTGCAGCAATTGTTTGACCGGGAACAAGGAGCGCGTCTCTTTAACATTGCCTGGGTGGGTGCCAAGGACAAGGATAATCGAAAGCATCGCACATTGTCATTGCCACCGATCTATGCGCATCGTTATCTGCTGGGCAATGGTCAGAAACGTGGACGCATTGCCACTGAGATTATCAATACACATTACGAGTCGTTGCCCGTTGTGCTGCTGGAGCTGATACCCTGGTATGTGCATGCCTATCTCCATACCTTGAGCATACGCATCAAATCGCAGCATCGTCATGAATATGGCCCAAAGGAATTGCCGTTCAAATTGCTGCATTATGCGCCTGGGAAGCAACGAGAGTTGCCCACACATCTGGAGATTGGATTTGTGCTGCCGGCGCAGAGCAGTGCCTTGATTACCATCGAGGTGGATTATTTGCTGCTCAAGTGGCTGGAATATCCGCCGGATGCGAATCATGGCCATTATATTGGAGCCGCGGTCATAAGCAGCCAACTGCCGATGGGCCGGAACTACACGGCCTTGCCGCTGGAGGGACATCTCTTCAAGGATTCGTTCAATGCATCGCGTCCGAGTTATACGCTGACATTGCGCACCGAAGCATTGATTGTGTCGCTGCCCACGCCGGACTTTAGTATGCCGTACAATGTTATCTGTTTGGCCTGCACTGTGGTTGCATTGGCATTTGGGCCAATTCACAGTGTCGCCACCAAGTTGATGATTGTGGAGCGTCAGACGACGATACCACGTAATCTATTGCGTAAACTCTTTCACAAGCTGACGAATCGTAAACGCAAGGAGGCCGCAAAAGCAGCAGCAGCTCCTCTAGGAACTGATGAGCAGACAGAGCAGGAAAAGGAGGAGGAAGTGCAGAAAAAGGAGCAAGAAAAGGAGCAGCAGCAAGCTTGTGATAAACAGGCGCACATGTGATAAACAGAGACACCCAAATGACAGAAAGAGACAGAAGAGACGATGAGACAGTAAGAAAGGAAAAAGAGAGAGAGAGCGAGACAGAAGAGGAGTGAGATATACTCGTTAGCAGCTTCTATTTTCGGCGGCTGTTACCAAACAAACCATATTCCAAAGTACGACAGTCATTTCGATAAATAAAAATATGTTAACTAATAATCAATTCGCTTGGCATGTTCCAATTACTCGTTTCACAAATAAAAACGCTCCATGTCCATGTATACTAAATGTGTTATAAATATTTAATAATTACTCCACACAGGATTCGATACAATTGCAGCGACTGGAAAGTAGGCAACATTTTCCAGGCCGCCATTTAAAACGCAAGTGAAATTCGACAACTCGTTGCTTTTATTGAATGCATTTTGCTTTTTGTTTTGTTCATTCATTTTATACGTAAGTATTTTAAATAATAATAGTATCGGTTTTCTTTTTTCAATTTAGCTTTAGCGTATTTAGCCATTTCTAAAATACAGTTTCAATTTATGTAAATGCTATCGATGACAAAAGATACACATGTATATCGATCATCAGTTAACCCTTTTTGTCAGCTTACAAATTACAATTAGATTAAGGTGCGCGCGCCGCTGTGCGTACGAGCAGGACAGCAGCAATAGCAGCCGCAGGCATACTCACGCACACACACACACACACGTAAAAGCCTTGGCTGCGTTTTGTTATTGTTGTCTGTCTGTCTGTGCGACAAAATAGTCAAGTTTCGAGTTGTTGTAATTGGAATATTTGATCATTAAATACTACTTAAATATTGTTTCTTTTTTATTCTCATGCTTTTGATGCTGCCATTTTGCTGAATGTAAATTGCATTAAAAAAATATATGTATGTATGTATTAAAAAAAAATAAGAATTGTTTAGTGTTTGCTAGCAAAGTTTACAAATTTTTACAAGTCGATTAAAGACAAAAAAATAAAATTTTAAATTAAGCATTATAATAATTGTATAAAAAGGAGGCAGATTACAAGCATACGTTACAAACAAATGGAAATTAAATTGTAGCTATTTAGGTAAAATATATATGAATTATGTATATGTATGTATGTGTATGATTGAGTTTTATATGCATAATAATGGACGCGTCTCGACGCTCTCGACTCTCAATTACAGTTACTACAAATACAAATACAAACTAATGCTAAATGTTCAGAAGTATTAATGTGCTTCCAGAATTCCAGCCAACGACACACACACGCACGCACACATACACACGCTCGCTCTCACGGCAGGCACGCTTTGACGCTCTCACAGAGAGATAGTTAAAAGCAGAGCGAGTGTGGAAAAAAACAGGATAGATCGAGATGTTGAGTAGAACGAACATTGCGTCTCTTTCATTCTTCATAATGCATGTGTGTTCATATATTATTGTGGCGTCTGGCGTTTGTCATCAATTTCTATATCCTGCCAATCTTTAATCGCATTCCCTTTTCATTTTTTTTTTTCCTTGTTTTTGGGGGCTGTTCACTGCGGCGGCTGATTGCCATAGTAGCCATAGGCACCCGCTGGCGGGGGTCCTTGCGGTGCGCCCGGTGGCGGCATTTGCGCCCCACCCGGCGCCGGCCTATAGCCCTGATAGCCCTGCGATGGCGGATACTGTGCATAGCCCGCAGCCTGCGGCGGCTGATGATAGCCATGACCGGGATATGCGCTACCCGGCGGCGGTGGTCCATAGCCCTGCGGTGGCGGCGGTGGTGCACCATACGGTTGTCCACCGGGCGCTGGTTGATATTGATTTGGTGCCATCGGTGGCGTTGCACCATTTGGTGGTGGTGGCGCTGTTGCATTCGGTGGTCCGCCTGGCGGTGCTTGTTGCTGTTGTTGTTGTGGTGGTGGGCCACCTTGTTGTGGTTGTTGTTGCTGCTGCTGCTGCTGCTGTTGTTGTTGTTGTTGCTGTGGTGTTCCATAGCCAGCAACACTTGTGGGAGGCGTCGAGTAAGTCGGCTGCTGTTGTGTCGGCAACGGCGACACGCCGGACACCACTGCACTCAGCTGTTGTCCCGGCTGTCCCGGCTGTTGTTGCTGCTGCAGCGGCTGCAAAAATTCAAACAGAGATTAGCACTGAGTTAATGTAAAAACAAGGAAAGAAATCTATCTTAAAGTTTAGGATTAAAAAAAATATATATCGTATATCTTGGTGTTTATACAGATCGACAAATTTTGTCTGATAAACACCTGAATGTCAGAGACTATAACTAGAGACACAAAATTCGTCATGTAGGTTTATCTATATCCTAAGCAGATCAAGTTTGTTTTACAATTCCGACACAAACAACTTTTATCTATAACTTAGGTACCTCATACGAATTTCAAAAATATTTTAAGGAATCTTAAAATAGAAGAAAAAAAACCGAGAAAAAAATTTTAGGTATCCAAAATTGGGAAGAAAAAATTAGGAATTTCAACCAATAAAAATATTCAGAGTACAAAAATTTGGAAAAAAAAAATTGGGAAAGTGTCTTTGGTTTCCTGTCATTGGAGATAGGCCCGAAAACAAAAATAATCAAAATATGAAAGGGAGACAACCGTCTTAAATCGCTACTCAATCCATGCGACCAACACAAAGATGAAAAAGTTGTTGATTTTTCATGTAAGGTGGCACACAATATAAACATGTAGATTTTGAAACAAATGGTTCGACAAATGTTGTCTTTTCGCTAATAAATAAGAAAAAGCCGAAAAATCGCGCGATTTTTAATAAAATATTTTTGATTTCGGCTTTTTCTAATTTGTGTTTTTCCCAATATTCGTTTTCCTAACTTTTTTTTCCCAATTTTTGCTTTCCCAATTTTTGTCTTCCTTACTTTGGATTCGTAATAACTGTATTCCTAATTCTGGACTCGTAATTTTGGATTTCTAATTATTTGATTCCTAATTTTGTTTTCCGAATTTTCGTATTCTGAGTAATATTTTTCGACATTCGTAGATAGAATCATAACTTAAAAATACAAAAATTACGAGATACATTTTTTAGCAAATTTCTTAACTTAAAAATCACGCCGAAGATTGAAGTCCAAACCAGAAACGGTGGCTCACACATTCAATTATCTTAGAAAAGAGTCCTACTTTAAGATCGAATAGCTGCTAAGCTATTAAAGACATCAACAAAATTTAAATGAAGTTCTTTTCAGCAGTCTTTATATATGCATTAAGATATTTCACTGTTATTCTATTTCTGTAAAAGGTTACTTTGAAACTATGAACAACTTAAACTATAGACTATTTTCATGTCACAGCTTATATACTTGGAGTGACTCTAAATCTTCAATAGTGATTATTATGTCGCATTTTTGACTTCTATTCATTAGGTTCCCTCATTAGCTAATTATATTTTACATTTACTGGGTTTTATCACGCTGAAAAGTTTAGTTTTTAACAGCCAGAATCGATCCCTACAAATGTAGACGATGGTTAAACTAAGTAAATATTGTTGAAATGATTCAATTATGCCCTAGTGCAGTACATTCCGTCACCCAAGGTTTCCTTCAAGCCAATCAGAAAAAGTCCAAAAGGATCTTAACTAAGTTTTCACTGAACCCGAGGAGCGATTTATCGGCCGGAAAATGAATGCTAATCCAAAGTAATGGGTCCTAGCGAATATGTATAATAATAAGACAACTGTTTACATTTATCGTCTGTAATCTTCTTCTGTTTCCAACCCTTGACTGTAATCTTCTCCTGCCTGTAGTTTCTACTGGTTGTCATCTTCTTGATATGTTATTTTCTCCTGCTCCCATCAGATCCTGCATCCTTGCTCTCCTCCTGCTGCACATACCTGTTGTTGTTGCTGCTGTTGTTGTGGCGCGTATTGCGGTTGTTGTTGTTGCTGGGCAGCTCCCGCTCCCGGCGCCTGTTGCTGATTCGGCGGCACACCCGTCACAGCCGACGGCGGTGGCGGCGTTGATTGCGGCGTATTTGGACCATTTGGATTCCCGCCTTGTTGTTGTTGTTGTTGATTTGGCGCCGTTTGTTGTTGTTGCTGTTGTTGCTGTGGTGGCGGCGGCGTTTGACTGGGCGCTGTACTATAACTAGCCGGCGGTGGCGGCGGACCAGCATTTGTGCCCGCCACACTGACCTGCTGGGCATTTGGCGGTCCCGGCACCGGTTGACCCGGATAACTGCCCGGCGGTGCTCCCGTTGCCTGTTGATACGCCTGATATGGCGACTGGGCTTGGCTAGTGGGCGGCGGTGGACCATAATTGCCGGGCGGGGCACCGGGCGCGCCACCAGCCTGTCCATATTGGTTGGGCGGATAGCCCGCATAGCCCATCGGTGGTGGACCGGGTGCCACGGCGCCGGCCTGTTGCGGTGGCGGTGGCCCATACTGATTGGGCAGCACACTCTGCGGCGGACCCTGCGGTGGACCTGGTGGCCCGGCCTGACCACCAGCCCCAGCACCAGGCGGTGGTCCGTACATTTGCGTTGGCGGCGGCGGCGGTTGCTGCCCGGGCGCCACTTGTTGTGTGGGCGGCGGCGGCGGATACGCCCCGGGTGGTGGCGCCTGCTGCTGTTGCTGCTGACCGCCCGCAGCGCCAGCACCGCCGGCATTCGGATTCGGCTGATAGGCGTGCACCACGCCCTGAGAGACGCCCGCTGCCGTCGATGTCGGCGGCATGCCGGCGTGATGGTAAGCGGCCTGAGCATTTGGTGGCGGCGGTGGTGGACCATAACCCTGGCCGGGCGGACCATACGGATAAGCATTCTGTGGCTGATACTGTGGCTGCGATTGCGGCGGATAGCCCGGATAATGGCCATGTTGCTGCTGTTGTTGCTGCTGCTGTTGCTGATAACTAACCCGATATTGCGCCTGTGGCGGCGGCACCGGACCAGGACCTTGTTGTGGTTGTTGTTGCTGGTTCGGTTGCTGCTGCTGCTGTTGCTGCTGCTGTTGCGGTGGCGGCGGTTGACTTTGGCCCGGGGGCAGAGGTCCGTTGTTGGGTCGCTGTTGTTGTTGGTCTGTTGGGCAGAAGTGATTTAAGAAAAAATACAGTTTAGTACTGATTTCTACTGTTTCATTCCAAAAAAACATGCGGGGGATTTCAAAAACATTTAAGTCAATCAACGATTTGTTGTTTCATTCCAGCGTTCCACTAAGGAAATGCGGAATGGGACACATTAACATTCAATTCAATTCTATTCAATGTTTCAAGTTGAGTTAAACTTATTTTACAACGATGTCTAGTGTAATTTGTTGTTTCATTCCAGCGTTCCACTAAGGAAATGCGAACTGGGGCACATTAACATTCAATCCGGTTATATTCGATGTTTCAAGTTGAGCTAAACTTATTTTACAACGATTTCTAGTGTTTCATTCCAGCGTTCCACTAAGAAAATGCGAACTGGGGCACATTAACATTCAATCCGGTTATATTCGATGTTTCAAGTTTAGTTAAACTTATTTTACAACGATTTCTAGTGTAATTTGTTGTTTCATTCCAGCGTTCCACTAAGGAAATGCGAACTGGGGCACATTAACATTCAATCCGGTTATATTCGATGTTTCAAGTTGAGCTAAACTTATTTTACAACGATTTCTAGTGTTTCATTCCAGCGTTCCACTAAGAAAATGCGAACTGGGGCACATTAACATTCAATCCGGTTATATTCGATGTTTCAAGTTTAGTTAAACTTATTTTACAACGATTTCTAGTGTTTCATTCCAGCGTTCCACTAAGGAAATGCGGAATGGGGCACATTAACATTCATTCCAATTATATTCAATGTGTCAAGTTGAGCTAAACTTATTTTACAACGATTTCTAGTGTTTCATTCCAGCGTTTTAAAGAATATCCGATTCAAGGCTGCCAACTGTGACCGTTAAAAAATAGCCAGATTTGAATAGTCAAATTTTAAAGAAATAATAAAAATTATGGTACTGCTTTTTAAGCAAACTTTTATTTTATTTCTGAATTAGAATGGAAAGAAGGTAGAAATAAAATAACAGAATGCTAAAAAACAGTACCATATTTTTATATAATTTCTTCAAAATTTGCTTATTTGACGGGATTTGACGGGAAAAAAAGCGGCTCTGGCAGCAGTGATCCGATTTTATTTAGTTCCAACTCAGTTAATATAAAAGTCAAGAGCGGCGGTGGGCACGCATGGGCTCCGGGAGCTAGCGGCTGCTCTCAACTTTATTTCTGCCTATTCGGCGCCATGAAGTCGCACAAAAGATGATGTTGTTGTAGTTTTTTTTGTAGTGTTCCCGAATTCAGAATTCGTGCCCACCGTTGGTTAAGAGTGATTTCCAAACGATTTCTAGTTTTTCACTCCCGCGTTTCAAAATTTAGAAATTTTAAATGGAGAATGTTTCATTACTCTTATTTCCACACATCAAATTGAGTTGAGTAAAAGAGCTTGAGCGTGTTTAATCTTAGCGTTTCACTATGAAATCCATCTAAATTTGTACGGAATTGGAGTTCATAAGCGAATGCTTAAATTTCAATAAGAAATCTGATTCAAAACTAATGTTGTACTGATTAAACGCGTTTCTTTTCAGCGTTCCGCTAAAATTTCTAAAGTTCGAAGTCATAAGCGAATGCTCCAATTTCCATAGAGAAACTGTTTCATTCTGCTGTGTCACACAGTACTTTTGAGTAGGTTTTAAATTGGGTTATCCAAACGATAAAGTCGTAAACAAGGTTATAACGGAGGAGGAGGATCCTTGTTTATATATATGTAAGTGTATATTGTAAATTGTTTTGCTCGACATTACACTTACTGGGCGCTGCATTGGCCACCACCTGAGCCTGTCCAGCGCCGGCCTGGACATTGCGATAGGGTCCTGCCTGCGGCTGTGGACCAGCCTGGCTAACTTGTGGGCCAGCCTGTTGCACTTGACCAGGTTGCTGTTGTTGTTGTTGTTGTTGTTGCTGCTGCTGCTGTTGTTGTTGCTGTTGTTGCTGAGATTGCTGTTGTGCGCCAGGCGGCATGCCCGGATGAGTTGGCTGCTGCTGTTGGCCAGGATATGGCGGCATTTGTACAGGATCGCCGGCATGTTGCATCATTTGGGACTGAATGACGCTGCCCGGTGGCGGTGGCACTGGTGCACCCTGTTGTTGTCCCTGCTGCACCTGTTGTTGCTGCTGCTGCTGCTGCTGTTGTTGTCCAGGCGGCGGACCGACGCCAAGACCAACACCAACACCAACGCCACCAACTCCCACGCCCATCATGCCATGCGGCGTGGGCGGTTGATTGCCCTGCTGCATTGCCTGAGTTTGCAATATGTGCGGTGGCTGTAAAATCGATAAAAAATACATTAAAAATTAGTATTGCGATTAGGATTAGGATGTTTTGTGACCTACCGGCAGTATTTGTGAAATGTTCATTTGCGGATCGGCTAGTTGAGCTAAATAAACCAGATTCCTGTGCAACGCCACATGGTAGCTCATGCACTCCTGCGACTTGCCCATATTCTGAAAGTCCTGTATGGTCTGTATAAGACCACAATTCTCGTCCAGCATCTTTTGGATCTGCGCCGAATTGACCTGTGGCGCTGGCCCACCGCCACGCTGTGCATTCGGATTGGGTGGTGTGCCCATCATGACACCGACACCGCCAACGCCAACATTGGGATTACCCACTGGACCGCCGGGTCCGACACGTTGTTGCATTGGACCCATGGGTCCCATGGGGCCAACACCGACGCCACCTGGCGGCCCTTGTCCAGTGCCAGGCGGCTGTTGTTGTTGTTGCTGCTGCTGCTGCTGTTGTTGTTGCTGTTGCTGCTGCTGTTGTCCAGGCGGACCCTGTGGCGGCGGCAACTGCACTGAACCCGGCGGATGCTGCACCGGCGGCTGCTGCTGTTGCGGCGGCAGCGGCGGTTGCGGCGAATAAACTGCAGACATTTTACTGGCTGCAGCCTTCTTCTTCCGCTTGGGAGTTTTCTCCTGTTTTTCCACAATTTTAGCGGTTATTATAAAACGGTGCGTAAAAGAAATTCCAATTCCCGTCCCGTCCCTTTCCTTGTTCTTTCCTTTCCTCACCGACTTATGGTGTGCCCAAGTTTCGTTTAACAACAGCAACAAGAGAAAAAAAAATAGTCTACACCTCGTATTTGCAGAGTGCGGCTTTTTTCACATTCGCATTCGCCGCATACAAACACATACACACTCACGCCTACATATATCTATATATATATATCAATTTATATATATGGTAATTGCAAACTGCTTGCCGTACGCAATGTCGCACGTGTCCCGACTTTTAGCCCAAACACTTAACTTTCGCAGCACTTTTACGATTGATATGCTTTTTGCCAAAAAGTCTACATAATTTTTCTTTTTCTTTCCACTTTTGCAAATTGCAAAGAACGTCAACGACGCTTTCAACGATTACAGCGGCCGGGCGATTAAAATTTATCGATACGCCAAAGAGCGCATGAACGTTCAGACCTTGCATGAAGACGCGTGTTCAACATTTTATTTATTGCTAATTTATATTTCGTAGAGCTTGCGTCAGCTAGTACATCTGCAGTCGATGCTTGTTAAAAAAAAATGACAGTATGCTCACATTGACTGTCTTCAGTGTACAGCAAATTTATTTGCAAATATTTATTGTTCCAAGCACATGCATGATGGTTGGGTCGTAAGCCAATATGGCGATATTCTGACATGCAGTTTACAAAACTTTAAATGTTTACGTATACTTTATTTGATCAACGGTTAGATCTTTCTTTGGCAATTTACTTACAACATTCTACTATATCATATATGTATATTTATTTTATGTGACAATATAACATCGCATAATTTTCCGCCGATATTTTATTGGCAACCGGCAACAAGCAGGGCAACATTGCCCATATCGATATACAACAATACAACGATAGCAATAACCACGCTCTCGACGACAATCTCTCTTTATTTTTCACAATTTATTTTTTGGACTGGCTTTTGGCCAAATTGATTAAAGGAGTGTGTGTGTGTGTGCTCATAAATGCATATGTGAGCGTGCGATTTATTAAACAAAAAGCAAGAACTAGAGATTATTTAATAGCAAAGTGCAATATTCGTTAAACGCGCCGCACGTATATGAAATTGTTTAATTGACAAATGAAGATTGCAAACACAAGAATTTTCCACAATTCGTGATTTCACTCTCAGTGTTTGGCGCTGGCATATAAAATTAACAACAGCGAGAGCAACTCTAAAAATTGCCAGCAGCGCCAGAAACAGCGACAATCGACAAGCGACGAAAAATAACAACAATTTTGCGACAGCCGAGCAGCAAGAGGCCCGCAGCAGCAGCGACAGAAACAACAACAAAACCTCATTGAACTGTGGATGATGGGAAAAGTGATAAAGCATTTGGGCCATTCAAAAGGATTAAATGCGAAATAAAACGTGTGAAATAGATGCATATATGCAAACATAAACATAAGCTGGATAAATTATAAATCCTTTTGCTTGCACGCTTGTGTTAAATATCGATTTTATACCCTGCGCGCCTCTCGCTCATTGCATGTGTGTGTGTATGTGTTTGCAAAGAAGAATCCAAAAAAGCAATAATTGTGATATCGATAACGATAACGCCCGATAGCCGCCAGCCAACGCAGCGCAAAACAAATACAAACAAAACATTTTTAAGCGCGTTATCAAAAAAGCACTAGAGCAATAACAACTTTGGTATATAATCTGACAGCCGGCGCGTTTTTGGTCTCTGCGCGAGTGTGAGGGAGCTTTTTGTTTTTTTTTTCCTCTTTTTGTTTTTGGTTTTCTTTTCTATTTTTTTTTTTTTTTTGTGTTGCTGTGAACATCAAGCGTAACAAACAATAGTGAAAAAAAGAAGAACTACAACGTTGACAACGCAGCGTCCGCAATACTTAACTGACATTTATTAGGGAATTTTGGTAAGAAGACAACTTCTTACCAATGATTTCGCTGCTGCAAATGAAATTCCATGCGCTGCTGCTGCTGCTGTCAAAGGTCTGGACATGCATTTGTTTCATGTTCAATCGCCAAGTGCGCGCTGTAAGTACCTCAAACATTAAGAATAAAAACAACAACAACAATTACAACAAACGCTAAAAGAAAAAAAGAAAAATTGAGAAAGAAACATGTTCGAGCTAAACATTTTTTCTTGTTCATTTATTCGTGTATTTGTTATCACAGAACACCGATTAAATAACATAAAAAACGGCACCCACTGGTCAAGGCTGCGATAAGCAATTGCAAAACCCTACCACCCACATCCCCCCTGCCAATACTAACACCCCATGCCCCCCTACCCCGTCGTCGATCAGATCCGGTGCCAATACCCTTTTCTCAGTGTTCAATCATTTCAATCCTTTATCAATTTTGAGCGTCATTCGCTTATCATCTATCTCTGTTTAACTCTATGTATATATATTTTTTTGGTTTGTTTGAAGTTTTCCTCTCTTAATTACATATAGTACATATGTATATTGTGCTTTAGCAGCATGACGTTGCACTGAAGAGATTCACATGCTATGCTAGGTTTACATTGCATCACACTGTGACACTCGGTCTGTGACAAGGTATATTTATATAAGGTGACGCATTCCAAGAAACTGTTCTCAATTTGGTTGCAAATTTTGACTTAGAGTAAGTTTCATATTTATTGCGTTCAAAAGAAATGTACAAAATTGTATATATTGCAATTTTTCTGTCACTCAGAGCAGTAAGAAAAGACAGAGTCAGAGTGAACTTTAATAAGTAACTCAATAAATCGAAATACGTCATCTTAAATAAATACACCTTCATCTGTGACAATTCGTGACCTCACAGGCTAAAAGGGTTGTGACAAGAAAAATATCTAAGTTCAACAAGTTCTTTAGATATGTACGTACATAATTTTCCCATGATGATTAATTTCGAGCTTTTCAATTAACTGTGCAAACATCACTTATTTCTTGCAATCTTTACCCAATATCAACATTCGGCAATTTAAATCATCAAATGTAAAATGTTTTAGAATTTAAGAAATTCTTAAACGCACAAGTCGCTTAAAAATCAAAATAAATGATTCGCAGTTGTCACAGAAAAAAAGGATTAATTTGAGTTTCCTCAAAAAAACAGTTGTTCAAACAATTTGTGACACAGTGTGAACGCATTATGTAGTTCAAGTATAATTCCCCTTGGTATACTTGGTAAAAACTTGATTAAAACTGTCTTTCTTTTTATTAGCTGTACTAAGAAAAAACCAAAATTACAATCTTTGAATATGTGTACACACAAGATTTGAATGTATAAAATTAACTCTCTTAGTTTATCCAGTATCAGCCGGTTAAATATGAACTCTTCCCGCTGTCACCCGTCTCGCGGCATCGCCTCAGTTTGGTGCAGCGAAAAACATTGGTATTGGACTTGGACGAGACACTAATACACTCACATCACAATGCGATGCCAAGGAATACGGTCAAGCCAGGGACGCCGCATGATTTTACCGTTAAGGTGACCATCGATAGGCATCCGGTGCGATTTTTTGTACACAAGCGGCCGCATGTCGATTACTTTTTAGACGTGGTGAGTATGATGCAATTACAACAATAACAACAACAACAACAGCTAAACAAACTTACACAGCACCTAAAATGAAAGCTTAAATCAAGGTGAGATTATTGACAAGGCGACGTATTTATTTTACCTTGGTATCTTTTTTATTTCACCACAATGACGGAAATATAGTAAGATAAACAGTTGTATCCTCTTTAATTCATGAAATTTGCGGCATTATTTAACAAAATAAGGACTCAATAAAGAGGATAAGGATGAAAATGGATGAGTATGTCACCTTGTTAACAATTTCACCACGAATAGTGCCTTTTATTAAAATTATTACCTCATACAGTGGAATACGTCACATTATAGTTACATACTTCACCATGTGTGGAAATACAGTGTTTAATTGATTAATACAAATCAGGGACTGTAAAAATTATAAGTTTTATTAAAAAATTTTGAAATAATGATAATTTTCAAGTTTTGTAGATTTGCTTACAAAGTAATGATTAATTTTAAGTCATTCTTTACTTTCAACCAATATTCATTATTTTTAAGCAAAAAAATAAAACTTATGGAATAATCATGATAATTATGAGTTTTATTTTTTCTGCTCAAAATAAAGCTCAAGTTGTAGTTTCGAATTTTTCTTAGAGAATAAGGGCAAAAATGATACATATTCCTAGTCAATAAGCCAAGACAATATGTTGCAGTCCCTGATAGAAATTCGCACGCTTACTTTGAATTTAAATATTTTATTCATCTGTTTATTCTTAAGAGTTAGAGATTTGTTTTGTGGTGTATAACTTTTGGCAAACTGTGTAACAAAAATTATATGACTAAAAACTGCGATATAGGACCTTTTGACTCATCGATATTGACATTGCGCCGCCTTGTACTAAAGATGATTTTAAACTTTGTAAGAACAATTTCATTTATATCAGGAATAGAAGATAAGTGTTGACATACAGTTGTTTAAGTTACTATTTCAACAAAAAAAAAACCACGTTATCTAACTTTTTTAATGGTTCTTAGAAGTTAAAAAATGAGAACAAACAAGATCAATTGTGGCTAAATATATTTTTTATTTAAAAACTTAGGTTTTTTTTTGTAAGAGCATTTACTTAAAACAGGGTACAAAACCAAATCGGTTCAATTTGTTTTTATAAAAATTGACCTAAGTATTATTGTATTTTTTTTTCAGGTATCACAGTGGTATGATCTGGTTGTGTTTACGGCCAGCATGGAGATCTATGGGGCTGCTGTTGCCGACAAATTGGACAACGGCCGCAATATATTGCGGCGTCGCTACTATAGACAACATTGCACGCCCGATTATGGCTCGTATACCAAAGATTTGTCAGCCATATGCAGTGATTTGAATAGGGTAAGTTACCATATATATTGTATATTGTTTTGATTAGACTTTATATTGATTGATTTTGTTTTCTTGTTTTTTTTTTCGTAGATATTTATTATTGACAATTCGCCTGGGGCATATCGGTGTTTTCCAAATAATGCCATACCCATTAAAAGTTGGTTTTCCGATCCAATGGATACGGCGCTATTATCGTTGCTTCCCATGCTCGACGCCCTCAGATTCACAAACGATGTGCGTTCGGTGTTATCGCGAAATCTTCACCTGCACCGCCTTTGGTAGCAGGTGTGCCGCCACCAAGCGTAGCTAATGCAATAAATTATACAATTTTTTGTTCAAAAAGTTACAAATTACAACAAACAAACAAACAAACCAACCAACAAACAACAACAACATTAAAAGGTGGTGCTGTGACACATAAACGAATTTTATGTTTAATAATAGACAAAAGTGACTTTTCTATAATATGTATTACATTTCAATTAATGCAACATTTTTCTAAACTAATATATAAACAATGTTCTATCATTTATTTATATGTATATATACATATAATATCAATTATACCTTTTTGTTTCTTGCTAGAAATTTAAACAATTGTTTTTGCGTTATTTTTGTACTATAAATAATAAAAACAGAGAGAGTATAAAGTATGTTCAGCAGGCAGATGATTAAATAATTATGTTGAGAACTTATACACACACACACTTACACCTACAATTACACGTATATATCATAAACATTTAAGCTAAGACAACTACAACACATATACATATACACACGTATATATATACATTATATATATATATATATATATATTTATGTTAGGCATAGTTTGTTGTAATTACATTATAATTATTATTATTATTATTATAAAAAAAATGAAACAAAAAAATGAGCAAGCGAGACAAAATTGTTTTCTATATATAAATTAAACAAAAACAAACATATACTTTTACAATTAGTTAATATGCAAAGACAAAAATGCATATTATATACACACTTACAGACACATACACATAAATATAATAATTAATGAACTTTTGTATAGTTTTTTGTACAAATCAGGCAAAAAAATAACTTTCAAACCTCTATAGTTTTGTCATAGAAAAAATAAAATAATATAATAGATACAAATCAAGAACTAAAACTAAAAAAAAGAATGAACAAATGGCAAATGCAACCAAACAAACTAAATTTCAATGGACTAAGTATATGTATATGTTTAAAAAAGAAATAGAAGAAGAAAAGGATTATGTTAACTCTTAAGATAAATAGATGGCATTGAAGGCGTACTATATTTGTATTTAAACTTAAATAAGACGATGAGAACTATTAAAGCATTAAACGAAACGAAACTCATTAAACAACAACTACATATTTTAAGCGCAAGCCCAGCTTACAGCTAACTACAACAACAACAACAACAATTTATACGGCTGTGCCACACACAGATACACAAACACACACACATTTGCTATGGTTTTATGGATTCCCCCCCCAGACATACGTACATATATCGACATAACTAAAAATACAAACAAAGAGAGAGCGCCAAATCACTAATTATTATTTATTATAATGATGATGATGAAAAAGATAACTGAACAATCGTAGCACGTTTTATAAAAAAATAATAAAACAAAAAAAAAACAATATGAATTAAAGTGAACTTTAGAGTCAACTGTTTGCAATACATCATAATCGTTCATTGGCTGATTTCAATTTGAAGAAAGGTATAGAGAGAAACAAATCGCTTCCATAGTTATTTATTCACACTGTTTCTAAAAATGCTTACCAACATAGAACAACAACCAGCAAATCAACATCCCCCAGCTTGCGCCGATTGAATTGTGTTTATTTTGTATTGAATTGTAAATGTACGACAAATTAATTATTTGTTTATTTATTAAATATGTATGCGATGTTGATAATTTTAAGTAGTTTGTAGCATAAAACAAATTTGTTAAAAAAAAAGAAAAACACGAAAAATAAAATCATAAATTAATTACAAATGAAGAGGGAACATAAAAATGGTAAGCCAATAGTTTTTTCATTTTCAAATTGCGCGGCATGCTGCTAGTTCGAGGAGTTAAAGTTCACAAGTGAACCAGTATAACAATTGATGTCACCACTAGACCGCTAACAGCACATGCAAAAAAATTTACTTAAAAATAAACGAGCAAATTAAGTGAGCAACTGAACTATAAGAGGTACAATTAGGGATTTAGCTTGCTCGTTAAATTTGGTTTTTTTCTTCAATCGAGCTTATTATGAATGACTCGATAGCACGCCGGTTCCGGATCCTTAAGTATCGGTGATTTATTGTCTGTGAGCCAAGGCTGCCACACAACTAACTAGACACCTTTTTGTGCCAAAGCTGCCACATCATAGTGACAATGTCGAATATCTTTCTCTCGCTCTTCACTTGGTGACTCACTCACTCTTAAACTATCGATATATCTCTAATGAAATTAATTATTTTAGAAAATTTAAATACAAATTTGTACTTACAAATTAAAAAAACCAACAAAATTCAAAATTTTCTAAAATAATGGAGTTTATTTTAAAATTGGTTTGGTGCATGAGACTCTTCGCGTGGTGAAGCTTAGTAAGAAATTCTAAAAAAATCCTATAAAATCTAGAAAAATTCAACAAAAATTCGAGTGAAATTTTCAAAATTCTAGCCTCGAAATTAAGCAAGTTTTATTTTTAACTCACGGCTTTTTAATTGATTTAAATAATATTTGAGTTATCCGTGGAACCTGAAGGCTGCCACCCTTTTTCATAAACGATTTAGCTCATGATTGACTGAATAAGCTCATTGGCTCATCTTAGTGACCCGTTCATTTGAACTATTTCAGAACGAAACGACACAACTTTTACACACTACATAAATTTACGCAACGTCTGTGATAAATCAGGTGAGAGTTGAGTTAAATTCTAGTTGTTTGTTAATTATTTGAATGCTAAACCCTTTGTTCTTTACAGACGACCAAAAGCGAGTGACCGAGCGAGCGAGAGAGAGCGAGTGTTTGTACACATGGCAACCGCAGTAGCAAGAGTTGGAAAATCAGTTCACCGCATTTTTGTGGGCAATTTACCGTGGACGGTGGGTCATCAGGAATTGCGTGGTTATTTCAAAGAATTTGGACGTGTGATCAACGCCAACGTAATCTTTGATAAGAAAACCGGTTGCTCCAAGGGTTACGGCTTTGTGAGCTTCAACAGCCTGCAGGCGCTGGAGAAGATTGAAAACGAGCAGAAGCATGTGCTGGAGGGAAATTATCTAAACATACATAAATCATAAATTCAAGAGTAACAGCAATAACACACATACACATACAGATAACCACAAGGCGAACAAGTGCGAGGGAGAAAGAGAGAGGGAGAGAGAGAGTTAATTAAGTTTTTTTTATTAGTTATTGCAAACAAAGGCATTTAGAGTTAAGGATGTCGGATAGTGATTTGGATTTGGACGATGATGAGGAACAGGAACAGGATGAGGATCAGCAGCAGTTTCAATTGGCCACCGCACATGTGATGGCCAAAGCGAATGCTTATGATTCTGCCGATTTGCTGCAACTCTACGGTTTCTACAAGCAGGCAACAGAGGGCGCTTGCCGCACGCCACGCCCCAACGTGCTGCAAATGAGGGCGCGCAGCAAATGGAATGCCTGGCATGAGCTGGGCGAGATGACACAGGCGGATGCGCAGCGTGCATATGTTAGTAAACTGAATCAACTCGATCCCAAATGGAAGGCGGCAAGTCAAACGGGCGGAGCCGGAGGTGGAGACGGCAGACTAAAAGGTTGGGTGGTGCACTCAATTGAATCGGTGCCCGTGGACGAGCAATCGACACCGGAGCACATGAAAACCATATTCGATCATGTCAAGGAGAACAATCTACAACGATTGCGGGAACAACTCAAACCCAGCGATTTGACGCCACTCGATGAGCACGGCATGGCCTTGCTGCATTGGGCGACCGATCGCAATGCCATCGAGATAATCGAGTATCTGGTCAAGTGCGGTGCGAATGTCAATCAATTGGATGCGGAGCAGCAGACACCGTTGCACTATGCGGCCAGCTGTGGACACGTGGAGGCGTTGCGTTCTCTGCTGCAGCTCAATGCGGATCTGGAGGTGCGCGATGCCGATGGACAGACGTGCTTGGATGTGGCCGACGATGAGCAGATTTGTTCCATGCTCCAAGCAGCGCTCCAGCTGCGCAAAATTACAACTTAAAATCCAAATTACATACAAATCAAATCTAATTGTTTGTTTTCTTTTTCAAAATTATATATTTTTTTGTGAAATTAAACGTAATCGTAGTTGTTGTTTAAAAAATAATGTGTGTTTGAGGTTTACTTCCACAGCTTCTTGATGGACATGTTCTTCTCCGAGTCCTTCTGCATCACCTTGGCAACGGCCATCTCGAAATCCTCCTGGGTAACATGGACACGACGTTCACGGAGCGCATACATGCCAGCTTCGGTGCAAACACCTTTCACCTCGGCACCGGATGCACCTGGCATCAGCTCGGCAATTTTGCGCAAATTAATGCCACGCGTTAGATTCATTTTGCGTGAATGAATCTTAAGGATGTCGAGACGTGCCTCCTCATTTGGTGGCGGGAATTCGATCTTGCGATCAATGCGACCGGGACGCAACAATGCTGGATCAAGTATATCAATACGATTCGTGGCCATGATGACCTTAATGTTTTTGGTCGCCTCAAAGCCATCCAGCTGATTCAACAGCTCCAACATGGTACGCTGAACCTCAGAATCACCACCCGAGCCGGACTCAATACGGGACGAGCCAATGGAATCAATCTCATCCATAAAGATGATCGATGGCGCATGCTCGCGGGCCATTACGAACAGTTCACGCACCATACGTGATCCCTCGCCAATGAACTTTTGCACCAGCTCGGAGCCCGAGACGCGGATAAATGTGCACTCGGTGTGATGGGCAACGGCACGAGCTAACAATGTTTTGCCCGTGCCGGGTGGACCATAGAGTAGCACGCCCTTTGGCTGGGCAATGCCCAAGGCATCGAAAAGTTCCGGATGCTTCACAGGCAGTTCGATAACCTCTTTGATTTCCTTGATTTGTTTATCCAAACCGCCAACCATTTCATATGTTGAATCGGGCACCTTTTCAACCATCATGAGAGACACCAGTGGATCCACTTTGTTTGGCAATATCTTGTGCAATGTGTAGCTTTCATTGCGCAGTGCAACACGACAATTTGGGGTCACATCATTGATATCAATGTTCTTATCCAGATCGACAACGAATTTACCCTCGGGATGCACCTTGACCAGCACCTTCTTCTTGTCCATCGGCTTGACAACCTCACCGACATAGCTGCCCTGCTCCTGCAACAGTTGCAGCTCCTCCCTCAGCATGCGCACTACAAATAGCAATAGGAAAATACATAGTAATAAATATATGGAAAATTCAATGCAAATTAAATTGATTACTAGTAGTCTTATGTGTAATGCATCTAAAGAGGCGTAACGGACTCTGTAAAGCAGCGGTGGGCACGAGCTCTGAATTCGGGAGCACAACAACATCAACAGCGAGTCTTTTGTGCGACTTCACGGCGCCGAATAGGCAGACAAATAGTTGGGAGCAGTCGCTGCTCCCGGAGCCACTGCGTGCCCACCGCTGCTGTAAAGTATATGGACATTTCTGATTAGCATCAACAGTCGGGGCGATCGTTTGCTTATAGATAAAGAAAACTCTCAGGTAAACATCTGGTGACGAAAAATTTTCACAAAATTTATGATATCAAATTTAGGTAAGAACGATTCTAAATATAATATATAAAATTAGTGTGGCATTTGGTTTTTATATACTTTTCAGAATATAATCCGATCTGATGGGACAGTCGTAGCCAATTCCATATTTCCTGTATATATTCGCATATTTCGTGCTGCTCTCGTCACTAGCGTGGAGTGCCATCCACAGTGACTTGGTACAGGTCCGTCTTTTGAGTGCAGACATAACATAAATATGTGAAAATCGGACTTATCGGATCACTATATTGTATAGCTGCCACAGAAACTTTGTCTTTTGAGATATTATAAAATATAACATAGATTAAGTATTTGGTGTTGTCGAATACAGCCTCATAACATCTCACACCATAGTTATCATAGAAACATTCAATCGAATCTTTTTTTGTTTCCTTGATTATCTCTTACCTTTGGCATTGAGCTCGTTGCGCTGAGCCTGCAAGCGACGCAGATTCTGGCTCTTCTCGGCCACAATCAGCTGCAGTTCCTCGATTTTTTGTATGTAGTATGAACGGAAGCCCTCGCCTTTGTGGTAGGCCGACTCCGTATCCATCTGTCCGTCAAAAAAAGTACATCATTGGTTATAGTTTGTTTGTGGTTGATCATTTTATGTGCTGACTACTTACCCGATTTGTGAGCGTCATGTTGCTCTTAGTTCTTAAGTTTATTTGCCTTTCAATCAAGAATAAACTAGTGCAGATTTCGTTTGCAAATTTCGCTCAATGCCTTAAAGTTTTTGATTATGACTCGGCAAGTCTGCCTTTTTGATGTGTTGTTGTTTGCAGGGATGCTCAAATCATATCGATAAGCTTAACATTTTCTCATCTTATCGATTTTCATTTAACAGTCATATACTCTGTATAGCGGAGGAGCAGGCACTGTTAAATACTCTGTGAAGATAATGAACTGTAAGTATTGCAAATGATTTTGTTCGCAACTGGAATTGTAATTGTTGATTATTATATTTGAGATTTATTACATTAATATTATATTTTAAATTTTTTTTATTAATTTGTCAACCGTCATATGTAAACGGAATGTAAGCTAACACATTAATGTTATCATGCTGTTAGCGACGGTTATCGATAGCCTTTTGCTCAACAGTTTGTTATTTGAAATCAGTGAGTTTCTTGTCAAACATGACAAAGATAATTATACACACAATTTATTTTATTATACAAACATTAAAAATTTTAAAAGTCAGATGATTTAATTAACCAAGCCATTCAAATCAAGATGCCAGCAACATTTGGCTTGCTATTTAAGCATAATGCGTTGATTGAATTGTCACTATGGAGGCGAACATTATTCGAAACAATTACAGTATTGATAATGCTGCTTATAATACTTGTTAATCCAATTGCATATTCAAAAAGACTGCTATATAGCCGCCATTATTTTGAAGGAGATCACAGCATTGTATCCCATAAACTGGAGGATATCAATATACTCACGTAAGTTAATATAAAAATAAAAAACAAAAAAAAAGGATTTTTTTTGTTCTTATGCTGAAAATTAAAAAAAAAAAACCTAGAATGAGGGCGATTTATCATGAATTAAGGTGAATAAATAAGTTGGGAGTCTCTAATAGTTTTTTTTTAAATTGAATTCTAATAATTCAATGCAAAATGAACTTATTTTCTCAGACTTGGCCATTTTATCGCCTGTTTACCAGCACTACGCATAACGGATTCGTGTCAAAAATGTCGAACATTTTTCGTAATGTGTAGTGTTGGTAGTGTTGCGAAAAATTAACATCAGAGAGAAAAGAAGTGTTGGTAAACAGGCCACATTGGTGACAAGTTGCCCAAAATTACAATGCGAAAATTTATAATTCATTTTTTTAGCTGAATATGTGATAAAACGTCCTCTATTTGGGTTTGTTTTTTGGAGCATTTTGGGGTACATAACAGAAATTTAAAAAAAAAAGAAAATGAAAAATCCAATATTTGTCAAACTTTTAGGAGTCTGGTTGATTCAAGACGCGAACAGACAAAATACACTTTGGCCTATGTTCCAAAATCGGTTTTTGCATTTCAAATAGCCGATCAAGTTGCCAAACGACTGGAATTGAATAGTACAATCGGTTTTGAAGATCCCGACACATTGCAAAATCAATTCGATGAGCGTACAACACTGGCTGCCATTATTTTCGAAAATACCGATGACACCTTGGAGACCGCACCGAAATCCCTTTCAGTCTCCATACGATTCCCCAGTGAATTTCGCACTCTCAATCCGTTTTTAACCGAGGATCGTTTATGGCTGACACGTTGTTCGGGTTTTGTCCATGCTAAACGTGATAATGTCAAAGATTCTGATATTAATCAGGATATTTATATACGTGAAGCATTTCTTCAGATACAGCATCAGGTATTTATTGAATGGTTGCGCCAGCTTCGCAAAATTTATCCGACTAACATGGGGGAGCCAATTGTGGAGGTTTTTAATGTACGCCTTAAAGTTCCCGATGAACGTTGTTCCACCATAGATGTGTATACAGTACCATTATTTCTATTCAATTTCCTATATCTGTTGCCTTTCATCAACATAATACGGGTAAGTTGCGGTTCCTGAATAAAAAAAAACTTTTGGAGATTCGATATTGGTTTCAAACGTGGCGAAAATATCAAATTTTTAGTTAATTCTAAAATAAATAAAAATATTTCTTTATTTACACTTTTGTATGTTTGTATATGTGTGTTTAAATATTATATGAAACCATTTGAAAATCAAACTTTAATTTCAAAACAAATACTAGCTGAGAATTCTTAAATAAATATGAAGAAAGTTTACTAAACTAATCATTGATTTAAAGTTGAATAAGAAATAAAAAATAATAAATAATAAACAATATGAAATATATTTAATCTAAAAAATTAAATTGAGTTTTAGAAATATTGAGTATATAATTTTTGTCTCTTAATTTTGATTTATTATTACTTTAAAATGTATGTATGTATATTTGATTGAAATCAAGCTTTTTTATGGTTGATTTAAGTATAAATTGTGGAAACTCAATGCAATTTATTTAAAAAGGTATACTGATCCTGTCTTTCTTTTCATAGAACATTGCTGGACAACTGCGAGATGGCGTTATGACACATCAATGGCAATACGGCTATTCCTTTACCAAACAATATTCGTGCATAATTCTTGTTTTATCAATACGTTTATTAATACTAAACTTTGTCGTTCTGATTGTGATATTTGTAAGTCAGTTTTAGGAAACATTTGATATATATATTTGACTATAAATTTATACCCGATACTTGTGTATTAAAGAGATGCGCCATAAGAATAACCCTATACAGTAAATTTTTGATTAGCATTTGCAGATGTTTATACAAACTTCATCTCAGATACTTAACAAATATAAGAGTTTTTTCATTCTATTCATTTTAATGAACAATACCCCCTTGTAATTTTTTTACAAACTCGATCAATATCGAAAAAATATATCGGTAGTTATGTTTGTTTTAAGTTAAGATCAGCAGTTATTTTTATACCGCTAGACCTTTAAAACTTATAGTACCGGGTAAATTATATTTGTATATTTTGTGTATATATGATATTATATTTTATTATTTCGCAGATAGTCTGGTCGGTGGAGAACAGTAAGGCCTCTGGAATTGTATTGCTCGCAATGGTAACGTTCATTATTCTGTTTACCCTGGAGCTGATCATAACGGCCATTGTTCTGGCCAAGATCTTTCAGAATGCCACAAATGCGGTGCTATGCGCGATCATCATATGGATATTTAACTATGCTGTCTTTGGTGTGATCTTGCGTCGCTATTGGGAAGACCATGGACACTATGTGTTTGTGATATTATCAGCGTTCTTTAGCAATCAAATACCATACAGCATGCAAATGTTTAATCGCCTTATCGAGGAGCCGCATACCATAACGATCCACGATATTGCGGCACTCTATGCTTCAGCCATTATCAGTGGCCTAATCTTCTTTATAGTACTCATACTTTTGCAATGGCGAATGCCTGGTCGACTCCTAAGTCGTCGGGTTCTTTTTAGCAAACGTCGGAGAAAATTTGTAATGGATGCGAATCTACATCTGGGACGATCGCCTAGTTGGCATAACTTTGAGTTCGGCGATGTGGGAAGTACTGAATTAGTTCGCTTTAAACATGTCTATACATCGCATTCCTTATCGGAGCGTAAGATACTAAAAAACATCTCGTTGAGAATCTACAAGGGCGAGGTTTTTGTTCTCCTGGGTCACATTGGCTCTGGCAAGCTGACTTTATTGCGTGTCTTGTGTGGACTCAAGTATCCAGTACGTGGCACGGTGTACTATGAGAAAAACGATATGTATGAAGATTTGAAAAATATTCGAAAACAATGTGACTTTCGTAGCGTTGAGAATGGACTGGCAGATCATCTGTCGATCGAGCAGACGATCAACTATCATGTTCGTCTCAAGCTCAGCAAACAGAATATAGATCGATATCATATCGAGCGTAATAAATGGATCGATATACTGGAGACATATGTCGAGCGTCGTAATACACGAGTCTGGCAATTGACGAATGGAGAGCGAAGATTGGTCGCCCTTTGTTGTGCGCTCGCCGGTGATACAAAGATCATTGTGTTTGAGGAGCCCACACGGCAGTTGACGGCCCGTGAGGCGCAAATCTTTTGGAGCATCATTGCCATGGAGAAGGAGGATCGAGCGATTGTTGTATCCACCTATAGTATCGATGAGGCCGAGGCTGTTGCTGATCGCATTGGTATTCTTAGTATGGGTGTGCTTGAGGCAAGTGGTACACCATTTTTTTTGCGCGCTAAATTCAGCAGTTGCGTTGAACTCGTAAGTTATCGATCATATCTATCGATTGTTAACAGCATTAATTGAATTTGAATTTATCGAGATCAGATACTTATCAAAAAACCCCATGTACCGGATACACCGATCACCGAATTCATTTCCCAGTACATACCGAATGTTGAGCCCGAAAATGAAATTGGTGATACGTTGACCTACAAGATCGGTTCGGAGCACCGACCTCGCTTACAAAAAATGCTCATACATTTGGAGAACGATCGCAAATCGTTGGGCATTGAGAATATTCGAGTTGTTGGCTCCGAGATGTCCGATATCTATATGAAATTGGTCACAACGTTTCGACTACGACAGCAGGTCATACCGGATGTCAGTAAGTAGCAATTCTTAATTTTCAATAAGTTGATGATCGATTTTGTAATCGATTGTATAATCGACAGCGCAAACCTTTAAATATTCCGTCGTATCAAAGAAACAACTGCGTCATCAGCAAATGCGCGCCATGTTCTACAAGAAGATGATACACTCGGCGCCCAACGTGTGGCCCATCATAATGATCTTTGCCTGCCTTATATTGATTGTGCTTATCACGCGACTGGCCTTGGTACTAAACGTGCCCAAAATGCGCACGAATGTCATACCGCTGGGCTTTAAGGGTGCAACGAAATATCTCAAGGATATACCAAATATTAAGAATTGTGGATATATTGACATAACATCGTTGGCCAAAAAGCCAGCCTACCGAAAGTCCACTAAAGCAGAGCGTGTTTTTGGTCCCCATTCATTTACCTGCAACAAGGGCAACTATAGAGATTTTCTAAGGCGTAAGTCGGAGCTGCAGAGTCTCGGCGCCATTGAGATGACTAGCGAAGAGAATATACACGGATATATTAGTCAGGATACATTTCACTCAGCTCCAATCACCCTCAATTTACTACACAACACTATACTTAGGTAAGTGCTAGATCATGAACTGATCATAAACTGATCCTAGGCTGATATTAAAATGTAATCAGGAACTGAACTGATCTTTTGTTCCATATTAACTGATCTTAGATTGTGGTGATCGTGAACTGATCTTATACACATTACATAAACTGATCTCCCATTCATCAGTGAGTACACTGATCACTGATTGTAGTCCGTAGATTTTTAAGGCCCTATTCTCCTTCAGCTTGCTGTTTTTGGAGCTTTTTTGAAAAAATTCTCATTTGAAAACGCAAAAAGATATTTGAATTTTGTTTTTTTATTGAATTAGTAATGAATGAAAGAAAATAAAAAAATTTTTTTTGCCTCGACACGAGGGGTGTTCAAAAAGTAATGAGACTTCAAAGTTGGGGGTTGAAAAAAAAGGTGTCGTCACGGCGGCCACGATTCGGAAATGAAAAAAAAAAACGGGGTTATAATCAGTATAGATGTAATTCTGGCCCGTAGTAAAATAAATTTTTTTTGACAAAATGGCGGCCACTTGAAATTGACAAATCGATTTGGACCCATTTTTTTGTAGTTTAGTGTAAAAAAAAATAGTAAAATAAATCGCAAAATTTTTATTTTACTACGGGCCAGAATGGTGACAATTCTACGTCGATTAAACTTTGTTTCATCCAAATCGGTTCAGTAGAACTGGCGGAATCGTGGCCGCCAGCTCGAAAAACGTGGTTTCGAGATAAACGCGTTCAAAGTTTTGACTCCACGTGCATTAACATTAACATTGCTGGACAAAAAGGCCATAACTCCTAAAGTACTTCGAATTTCAAAAAAAATTTTTAGGGTTATATTCTTAAATGTCCAAGCTATAAAAAAATGCAAAAAAAAAAAGTCGAAAAAAATTTTTTGCTGAAAGAGAATAGGGCCTTAAATCATCACAGAAAGATTTTAAACTGATCGAAGACAAATCATGGACTGAGCTCACACGGTTTGATCTTAGTAATAAATGATTGATCTTATCCTTATGAATTAATATTTTAAAGTTAAAAAACTGACCTTACACTATGCTCACATTGATCTCAAACTGTTATTACACAGATTAGCATATCCAGAGGATGATAAGGTGTACTTTCTTCTTGACAATCATCCAATGCCGACACCCCTACAAATGAAGATCAATCTAATGGATAATGAGGTAGCCCATATAAATGCTCCATTGGCGATCGGTTGCGTTTTACCGTTGGCGGTGTCTGTGTTCATTTTACCCTTGGTCGAGGAGCAAATTACACAGATGCGTATACTTCAGGTAATTGCTGGCCTTGGATTGGAGATCTATTGGGGTATCACATTATTTTGGGATTTCTTTACATATTTCATCTATTCGGTAATCATTGTGATATTTTTGGCCTGTACAAGTATTGGATATTTTGGTTCATATGAGAATCTATTGCTGTTGCTACTGATCACAATCTATGGTATAGCCGCATTGCCGATCACATATGTGCTGTCCATGTATGTTAACAAGTCCATTATGAGAGCCTTTCTTGCCTCTGTCGTCTTTCAGGGCCTCACCGGTCTGGTGCTCTACATCGTCTACTGGGATGTGGCCAATAGTAATATTATCTTTTTCTATGGTGCCTGCATGTCACCCGGTTTCGCACTTCTCGATGGCATTAGCAATATCTATATTAAATGTCTCGAGGAGCATTTTTGTATAGCTAAATGTAATACAATTGAATTTTGCACACCCGATAATATGCATGAAATGGTCCCACATTGTCACTGTATGTATTTATTTATATGCTTAGCGATCAATGTAGTTAAATGATCGATCTCTTCACAGTTGATACGTACTTCAAATGGAGTGATCCTGGTATATTGCCATCAATAACTTTTATGTTGTTGGCGGCACTTTTGGCGCTTCTCCTGATCTTCTGGATTGAATTGCATCACAAGGAGAAGAAATTTCATTCGTCCAAAGAGTAAGTGGGTAAATATTATTGATCATTATCTGACTAAATACAAATTAGATCGCGAGTTAAACGATTCAATGGTTAGTTAAATAAAATGCAGAGCTTTAGGCTTTTAAATTAGACTAACAACTGTAAAAATAGGTACAGGGTATCTGCTGTATACTGAATTCCGAATCGAGAGTAAATTATTGTCTAAAAAGATCTACTTTATCTTTTTTACCAATTTTATCGAATCGATCAAAAAGTTTTTCCGTACCTATCGATCAGACTGCTCAATCTGCAGGATCCTAATCCAATAACATTAATAACTGAATATATCCCATCTCTATAGCTTGCATAAGATGCGCACGGCGACTTATCAGTTCGATGATAGCGATGTGGCGGATGTTAAGCAGAAAATCGCAGATGCGGATATGAGTAAATGCAAGCAATCGGTATTTTTGGTGGATCAAGTTGAGGGCAAGATACCGAACAAGGGCAATACGGTCAACACAGTGTCATTTGCGCTAAATAAGTAAGTCAATATTTTCATCGATTAATTGAAAAACTTTTTTTAAAAAACCTGCCTAACAGATACATGAGCATGGGCATCTTTGGGCCAAGAAATTCAGGGAAAAGTCATCTTATAAGGCAACTTGTCGGCGTCGATGGATTCGCCTTTGGTGAGATCTATGTGAGAGGATTGGATTTCAAGTACGATCTGGACACTATTCTCGGCTATGTCGGCTATTGTCCACAGCATTACGGACTTCTCAACGATCTGACGCCGCGCGAACACATTCGACTGCTCTGCATGATACGCGGCGTCACCGAAAACAAAATAAGCGAGAAAATGCACGATATTTGCCTCATGCTGAACATGAGGGGATGGATGCATCGAAAATGCGGTAATCTAACACCCGAGAAGCGTCGCAAATTGAATGTTGCCCTCTCGCTGGTGGCCTACAATAAGATCTTTGTATTGGATGAGCCCACACATGGCATGCCATCGACGACGCGTCGTGAGATTTGGAATATCTTGCGATATTTGCGCTATTGTGGCAAGACCATTATTTTCTCTACCAGCGATGAGCTTGAGTGCAAGGTACTGGCCGACTTTATAATACTCTTTCAGGATAGCGAAATGTTGGCTATTGGTAGCATGCAGTATTTGCGTTACAAGTACAGTCACGGCTTCTATTTGGAGGTGCGATTGGTACGCGATGGCGCCACCTTAGAGGAATCGGAAGCCAAGTGAGCCTCTTATAATGACTTATATTTTTCCAAATAAAATCATATATTTCCTCTGCTTTGTAGCCTTCGCAAGGATGTCGACAATTTGGCGCGTTTCATAAACTTTCTGCATGATAAATCCGAATTAGTGTAAGTTCTCAAATCTGAACGATAGTTTAGTGGGGCTTTAACATCAGAGAATTGGGGACTCCCAATGTCCAGAAGGTTTTTTTTTGCCACGAATGCAATTTGGGTCACCAAATTTTGTAGAGTTACAAAATAGTTACTTTTGAAAACTAATATTTTTATTATTATATTTTAACCACAGCGGGCGCTTGCATAATTGGTTCAAGTATTATATACCCGTGGGTCACATTGTCTACTCGTTTCTTTATGGCGCCATGGAGAAGAATAAGGTGCGCCTAAATGTTTACGACTATTGCATCTATCAGGCGAGCATGAATGTTGTCATTGCCCAAGTGCAGGAAACACGTGCGGAATTAAAGCGTCAATTGGTGGAACCAATACAACAGCCAGAACAGTCAGAGCAGCCAGAGCAGCCAGTACAACCAGAACAACCATCAACAAGCTCACCTGCCAAATAACTATTGTAGATAATCATAATTTGTATGATATTTTGTAAAAATACACTCGTGTTACAATTTTAATTAATAACCATCTCAGTCTCGTTAACGAAAGTCAAGATTACGTCCATATGTGGCAGCGCCAAATTGTTAAGTTGGCAGCGCTTTCATATCACATATGTATGTAAGTGTCATAAGAAATTAATTTTCGAGCGCTGCTTAAGCTGACATTGGATTGGAATTTGTGGATCAACAAACTTAAAATGACTCGTATTAAATTAAACATGTTTCCGATGTTAATTGGAGGCCTCTGGAAAATAGTTTAGAAGCATAATATATATTTTATTTTTATACCCGTTATTTAAAAATTAGGAAAAAGGGTAAATTGTATGTAACAGGGAGAAGGAAGCATCTCCAACCCTATAAAGTGTATATATTCTTGATCAGCATCAACAACCGAGTCGATATAGCCATGTCCGTCCAGATCTCAGAGACTATAAAAGCTAGTGCAAACAAATTTGGCACACAGACTCCTATAAGCCCCACGCAGATCAAGATTGTTTAAAATTTTTGCCACGCCCCTTTCCACCTCCGTAAATTACTAATTAACGTTAGCTACTATTATTACCTATCATCCTACTAAATCGTAACAAGATCGGACAAATAGAAAGGTGGTAGTGGCTGATTAAAGCTTTTAGGCAATGCAAGTGCCTAAAAGCATGCAATAAAAAATATGTTTGAAATAATTTAAATAAGTTACGGGTATCCTATGGTCGGGAGCTCGTCTTTAGCTCTTCCCGCTTGTTTTTTTTTTTTATTTCTGTACAGCTTTTTTGTTCACCTTTTTTTTAACGCTCTATGACAATGCACAGTGGTCGCTCCCATATGACAAAAATAAAAAAACCGAAGTCAAAATTTCACAATTCGTAGTAGTCGATCATCTCATAAATAAATTAACTTTTTGAATCAAACGTATTTTTAGAGTGTGACCATTCGCACGTTGTGAAAAAATACCATAAAGTTAGACAACGCGCTACGCAATTCTGTGCGTTGTGTATTCTATGAACAATGGTAAGAAGCGTTCACACCAAAGATATTTAGTTTGGTTTTCACAGCGCTGGGCAGTGGCAAATTTGCATTAAGGCCTCCAAAATTCACTTTTCATTTAAAAAAAATATTAAATGTGATATTCAGTAACTTATCCAGTCTTAATTAAGGTCATTAACCGGGACATATGTATGTAAGTGTACAATAATAAATATGAAAGTGTATACAAGTTTCGTTATGTTAAACCTGTCTTTTGCTGCTTCTTCTACGTGTTGTTATTTATGGTCTGCGTAATTGCAGCATTGACAAGTTTCATGAATAAAATAAATGTGCTCACCTTTCACTTTTCGTCTTGGTATTGATAAGATGTTAAATTTGTATGCTTCGCATTGACGGTTTTTGTTGGCCTCTTAGCAACATCACATCATGTGCCTTCGATAGCTCAGTTGGTAGAGCGATGGACTGTAGTTACGGCATTGCAAGATGCAATTATAATAGACATCCACAGGTCGCTGGTTCGACTCCGGCTCGAAGGATTTTTTGATATATATTTTTTTTTTATACTTTTTAAAAAATATTTCATCTAACTAAATATACAAGTGGTCTCCCTATGACAATTTAGTTTGAGTGTACTATAAAATCATTGACCCGATACGGTTCACATGATAAATAATTTAAAATCGATGGCGTTGACATCAAAGCTGATTTTTGAAAAACGTGCAGACGAATTATGTATGAGGTCTCCACACTTGACCCATTTTAATAAACTATGGATACGTTCACTGGGAATTTGACAAGTTTAGTCATATGTTCACATTCCTATTGAATATTTAATAGAACAACCAGACTCAATAATAACCTATGATGACTTTGCGCACTTGTCTTTTGTGATTAATTAATTAATTAATTGGTGTGACTTTCATAAATTACAATTCTGATAAAACACTTTTTTATTACTTTGATATTGCCAATTTCAAACGTTACATTCAAATATTCAAATTTATCAAGCTTGGTCACACTCTCTGTAATCTATTTTCGATAAACGATAGTTGTGATAGACAAATTGTTGACAACCAATAGAATGCTGACGCTCTTGCTCGTCGGGCTAGTGTCGGTATCGGTGTAGTTCTCGCTCTCTCTCTTTCGTACTTGCTCTCAGCTGACACATTGAAAATTGATAGAGTCGGAACACAAAACATAACCCTACGCGTACATCTGTTTGTTGTTGTTTCGTTTGGTCTCTCGAGTGTAAAGTTGATAGCGCGCGCGAATTTCAGGTATTTCTGAGCGTTTTTTAGCCCGACATTAAATGTATTCTTAGTTGTGCTTTACGCTTTTACTATAATCATTTTTTTATTTAAATTTTCTTTCTGTGCATGTGTGTGTGTGTGTTTGTGTGTACGGGCAGTGGACAGCTGTTAAAGAGCTTGCAGATGACAAAATAGAAATAAAAGTATTGTGAATACTTGTTTACATTTGAATATTCTGAGTGCGCGAGTGTGCATTAAAGATATAAGCAAAAACAAAGCGTTTGATAAATTGAATTGAGATAAAATGTAAATGTATACACACACACACACATGCAAGTGAATGAATAAGAAAAATGTGCAATGAAATACGATTTAGAAACCGGTGACGGCATAATATGAAATGCCAATATGAAATGCTAATTTTGTTTTGTTTGTTGAGCATTTGCCAAACTTGGATGCTTATTTATTCATTTTATTTTGTCTTTTTTGGCAAACTCTGTATGCATTTCTATCTAACGGTGCATACACACGATTTACCGCTGCGCGAGTGTGCGATGACGTTGCATTTAAAAAGAAAACTGGGTGTTCCATTTAACCGCCAGGACATGAGCACAACGAAAGAAAACAGCTGTTACAATTTCCGATGAGCACGCTGTTTTCAAATATCAAATGTCAACGGTTAACAGTGGGTACACATAAACTTGCAGTGCATGTGTGAGTGTGTGTGTGTGTGTGTCTATTAGTGTGCTCTTAAACTGTAATATTAAGTGCAATCACACTCAATGTGTTGTTTTTGTGGGGCCCAAATGATAAGCCAATAATCATCATGACACTGCATAAATATAAAATATTTGTATATTTTATAATTAGGTGAATTACTTACAAATTGGCTTTTACTATATTCTCTTATTAAATATTTAGCTACAACCCAAAGCCAAAGAGCAACAATTTTAATTAGTCATTAATATAAGTGAAATACGTACATGCAACATTTACGACCTAAAACGCGTGGAGACCTGTGTTTATTTCAATAATTAGATATTGACCCTACAGTTATCGCTCCCTTCCACTCCCTCTGACGTCATACACGCGCTGTTTAGTTTGTGTCGTCATTTTGTTCTCTCCTTTATGAAATGGCAGCACAACGGATTGAGAATTGCAATTGAGAGTCGAACCGTTTGGTGAGTACAAAAGTCTGTCTTATTTCAATCTTCCAATGCAATGGCTTTGACAAATTTTAAAATACACATGAGAGCGGGTCATTTGTATGGAGTAAAAATAAATACATACAGTGGCTCACAGCTTATTTCGTGCAGTTCTTTTCACGGGACTGTCTTTATTAGTTAAGATATTAAACTATTTTTATATTTCCGTAATTAGCGCCTAAAACTAAGAAAAACTAGAAATATTGACTATTTTCAAGTCACAGCTTATTTCGTGCAGGTACTTGGGCAAATTTTCTTAGAATTCGTCGTAGATTACGATTTTGACATCCGCTTGATATCCAACAAATATTCCCACTTATTCAATGAATAGTAACTAATTATAATACAACCAGAAGACAAAAATTAGAAACCGGGAAAAAAAAATATTTTTTTCTCTTAAGTTTCCAGTCAAAATGGGTGAGTAAATTCGCAGCCAAAGAACTTAAAGGCTGCGAATTTATTCCAAGAAATTCAATGATTAAAAGCATTAGATTTTCGACAAATAAGAACCTATATACATACACTGGCAAACATATTTATTGGCACAGCAAACATTTTGAGATTTGGGGGCTTATTTGTTCCCTTATCGTTAACATATTGGAATCAATGGAAAGGTCATTTTAATTCCGTTTGAATGATATAAAACTTTTCTTAACCCATTAAGTACCCTTTGAAAATTTCGAATTTATGTAAAAGTTAATTTTCAAAACTTTTTTCCGCGATTTTTAAAAAAAAATTTGTTTGAAGCAAAATTCTTGAAACAATTTAATGAGTAAATGCAAAAAAAAATGTTCAAAAATATTTTTGCTATTATTTTTTATAATTTTTTGAAAAACCTAAAAATTACCATTTTAACCTCTTTTCCCCATTTTTCACACAAAAAGTGGCTTTTTAGGAATTTAAAAAAAAAAAAAATCATAAAAAATACTATCTAAGAGATTTAAAAAAAAAATGTTGCAGTCACTATTAGAATTGTTTTTTGTTTGAGACCGAGGAAAAAATTTGAAAAAGTAGGCGTTTACAAAAATCTGAAATTTTCAATGGGTACTTAATGGGTTAAGGAAAGTTTTGCATCATTCAAACGGAATCAAAAAATTAAATATATTTTGAGTGTGTAAAGTGTTTCTTGACAAACTGTACACAAATTCGTAAATAGGGCATTTTTTTTACATGTTGGCTAGATACGAGTACTTTGAATTATTAGAATTGCAAATATTTTAAAATAGTTATCAGACATGTGTATCACGTGTCAGTTATAAATTAATTGCTTATCATTGCCATTAAACGTTATAGTTTAATTAAAGTGTGTACGATTATTCTTTTTTATGAGTCATTTAGATAATCAATACGAGTTTTCAAAGATCACGAGTAGTGAATCATGTGCCTAAACGTTATCATTGATTCTCTGAAATGCCAACGAACTGGCACTTTCTTTTATATGTGTTGTACCCGGTCGATACCTCGTGTTATTCCTTACTTATCAATTATGGGAACACTATAAATGCACGAGTTTCATAACGTTTGTACTTATTTTATGAGATAATCCGACTTCAAATTTTGAGTTTTAATAAGTTTTGGATGTGGAATATATGCAAAGGTTAATTTTCATAAATTATTCCCTTGCAAAATCGATTTTCTTAAATTATTTTAATCGATAAAAATTATCGAATCCTTCGAGC
>JBAMBL010000174.1:0-25798 GCA_037043405.1 Drosophila subquinaria
GTTTGTAAATAAAGGCGAAAAATTAAAAATAACACAATATGGATCCAAAAGTTATTGCCGCAGTCACAATTATGTTTATGCGAGTAAACCAAGGCATAAACCACGCTTTGGCGGCTTGCGAGGGATTCAAGGTGATGATTAATTCATTAAATCTTGCATTGGAGCAGACGTCGAAATCAGTTTGGGCGCACGTAATTAAAAAGTGCATTTGTAGACAAGAACGGTAAACTTTCCACACTTTTTATAGGAGCGTAACGGCGAATTCTGGGAGAGAGACGTGCCCAACATGTCCAATGTTGTATTTAAATCTGTTTTTAGGATGGAGCGCGCCGCTTTTGATATGTTGGTACAAGCACTTCCAGAAATGGCCAAGTAGGACACCAACTTTAGGAATTGCATCCCATTGAACAAGCGAGTTGCAATCGCTGTATTTGCAATGGGTTCTGCCTTAGAATATTTTGCGATTGGCTGGATGTTTGGAGTTTCAACGCCCAGTGTTTGCGTAATAGTAAAGGAGTTTTGCCGCCTGGTGTGGAAGAATTTGGCACACAATTATTTAGGACCAAATTTTCTAACGCAGGCAAGAGTGGAAGAGTGCGTTAGAGGGTTTGAGAAAATTGGTTTTCCACAGTGCCTTGGAGCTATTGGTAAGTATAAAATAATGTATTTAACATTTTGCATTAAAACAAAATGCACTTAAATTTCAGATGGCTGCCACATTTAAATTCAGCCGAAGGCGACCGAAATGACGGACTACCACAGTTACAAGGCTGGAACTCAACAGTGCTTCTTGCCCTTGTGGATCATAAGTATGTCATATAACATAAATTGATACTGTTTGTTTAAAGGTATTGTCGTTCCAGATATCGATTCATGTATATTAATGTTGGCAGTCCAGGCCGCTGCAACGATTCTGGCATTTATGAGAAGTCTCTTCTTAAGCCGTTAATTGAGTCGAGCGATCTTCCCGATGCCAATGCCAGAGACTTTGGAGGCACGAGGGTTCCTGTGATGCTAATAGGGGACTCGGCATTTAAACTTTCAGCTACTTTGATGAAGCTCTTTCAGCGTAGCCGCAAACAAGGAGGAAAAGATGTTCAACTACCGCATCGCAAAGGCCAGACGCGTTGTTGAAAATGCTTTTGGCCACTTTAAAGCAAGATTTCGGCGTCTTGGTAAAGGCCTGGACAACCGAATTGATAGTTCGAACTCAATCATCAAGTGCTGTTGTGTTCTGCACAATTTTTTAATCAAACACAAGAGCACTGTTGAAGAACTCTGGCACGAGCATGCGACTGTTGACGAACTCGATTTCGAGTTCGAAGTTGTATGGGCTAACCAAAAATCCAGGGCCGAAAGCATTCGATCTGCTTTGGCGAACTATTTTTGTGTTCAAGAGCATCAATAAAACATTTAAATAATTTATTAATTTTCTTTTCAACTTTATTTCTGCACCAAGCGATTAAAAATTTGATCCATGCTGTCCATGGCTGTAGCAGCCCTATCTGCAGCTTCGGCCAACTTCACCATCGCCTCTGCTGCTGTGCTGCTAATGTCTTCCATTCTCTGGCGATGCATTTCCAGAGAACTGCGTTTGTGCTTCGGCTTTGGAGTTGACGAAGCTGCAGATGAGGCGAAGCCGTCAGCAGAGTGTTCGCCAAGGGCATCTAAGCTTGACTCGTCCACATCAAGGTTCCAAGAGTCGGCACTCTCCTCAGTCTGCTCACCTAAAAAGACGTCTTTATAATTTTATTCAAAAAATTTGGTTGATCAAATTATTTACCCAAACTTTTCTCTACCACCCATTCTGCGTGAATGGCTTCTGATACGGAAAGCATCTTGGAGAGCTTGCCAAAGTGCACCCAGGTTGAGGGTGATCCGCTAGACAGGCCAACTTAATTTTTCTCTTGACTGCAATATAAAAATCGAAATCATTAAATAAATAAATACATCGTTATCAGGCGTGCTACAAAAATAACAAGTGAAATCGAATTCAGAGAAAAGCGATTCCACTTCGAAAATTTCTCCGTGCCACAGAACTTTGAGTAATTTATAGTTTTTAGCATATTCACCAACCTTTTCGAACTAGGCTGCTAGGGTTGGCCCCTTCTCAGATTAAATTTCCCAAGGGTTTGTTTAGCAACTTTTTTAAGTTTATCATTGCAGAATAAAAGGATTTTATTTTATTTCTTCTTTAATTAATATTATTTAATTTATTTATATAATAATTGATATTGTGTAGCTTAAATAAATTTAAAAGTTATTGGCGCGGCAAACAATTAAAGTTACTCGACAACTCTAAATTCAAAAATTCGGACAAAAAATGTGACATTATTCTCATGGCATCGGATGCCAGTGAATTGAGCGATGATTTCTTTTCACTCAAAATTGTTCAGGTGATTGGACTGTGGCACGGAGAAATGAAATTGACGTGAAATTCAAGTGGAAGAGATTTCTGTAGCATACCTGTATAATTGTAATTAATTAATTTAGCATACCTGTATCTCTTCCTTAGCGACTCTATTTTTTTTTAACTTCCAGCGCAGTCAATTCCATTCCAAATTCGGACATCTTATAAGCCATTTCAGAATATATGTGCACATTTTTCCTGGCCTCGCGCAGATCAGCAATGCTCTCATCCCACGTCTCTAAAAAAAAGGCTTTACAAAGGCTCGGTCCATCTCTTGCGCTTCCTCGTGTTATCTTTTTCCTCTATTTTAAATAGAAACCATTTTAAAATTGGTACATACAAAAATTTACAATTATTAAAATATTCATACTTGCTGAGCTCATTATTTTGATTTGAACTGTCACTTTTTTGTGGTGGCAAATCGATTAATTATCAAATTTGACCAGAGCTGCCACTTTATTTTGTCAAAAATAGGCCGGTATTGACGCCGGTATCAAATACCGGCACGCCGTAGAGCCTTTATTTTTGAACCTAACTGTCAAATTTTGTATGGTAAAGGCCAAATAACGGGCCGTATACCGGCTTTTTTTCGTTACGCCCTCATACGGGTTTCAGTGTAAATTGCCTATTAGATGATGTTCCCTTGCAAACTTAGAGGAATATCAACAACCTCAATGACTTTTAAAGTAGCTTGGTGGACAAGAGAAATGTTTCTCTTAAAAGCCTAGTACCGACGTGAGATAAATTTTTAGCGGCGGAAAATGCACAATATTTAGCTGTCGACGAGCGTAAAGCCAGAGTTGCCAATGCAGCACGGAAAAATAACATAAAATGGAATGGTAACTCTATGCGTCAGCAGCGGTTTATTTTAAATATGAACATGCAGAACTGATTTGCAAAAAAGAGGAGAGAATAGGCAATGAAAAATGTATATTAATATTAATAGAGGAGAAATATGCGATGGCACGCAAGCACAGCGGGTATTTGGTGCACCTATCGCTTTTGAACTTTTCACGTGGATTCTCCCTCTAAATTAATGAACAAATACAAATATCGGCCTCTTCTCCACCTCATTAATAAGCAGAATTTTGTCTGCTGTCTCGAAAAGATCCAATCTGCTGTTTTTTGTTGATTTCACCGCCATTTCTTTTGACTTATTGTGAGAGAGTGAGATAGATAGATACCGAAACTCTAAAGAAATATATGTTTCGCTTGGCTTGACAGCTGTTTCAAACAGTGCTGGATAACGCCCGTTCCTTATCTGGCAACTCCGTTTTTAGTTTCAGTTTAGTTGACGTGCGGACCGACAAGCGGAGATAAATGTCGTCTTCTTCTTATTCACCTTACGCCAGCGTTTTTTTTATATGGAGTTTGACCTTACGCTAGGCCTTTTTTCTGACGTCGGTACTAGGCTAAAATCTCGATGATTTGATATTATCAGAGTCTGAAGCACAGCTTTTATATAAATAATAATGTCGCAGTAAATATTCTGTCTGGAGATTCATATCCGTCAATAAGCCTTGCATTAATAATCAGAAGTTTACATTTATCGCATATAATTATGATACACGAAGAATCGATTAGAAATGTTAAGTTTACAGAGTGATTTACAAATGTATCGAATTATGTTATGTTATAAAATCGATATACTGATATCAAGATCTTACAAATAGAACAGCGAAATAGAAAAGACGCGCACAGCGCACTTAAAAATTAAAATAAAATAAAAACTTTGATTCTCCTAATTGCCGCAACATAAATTGGTCCTTCCAGCCGGATATTTACCGCGAAAGAAATACAGTCCACTAAAAACGCAAGATGTGGCAATTTTCGGAGCAATCCACTATGGTCCAGATTTCGTTTATTTTGGCATAAAGTCGATTTTTTGATGTTAATATATCGTTGTTTTCATATTTTAATCTTAAAGTAAATTCATCATACATTATACAAATTTTAATTAAAAGCTTTAAAAGCGCCACCAAAGCTTTTTGAGAGCTTTTAAAAGTGAGCTAGCGATCAGCTGATTTCTGAATAGAAATTTGCGCCAAAGTATTTAGTTGCTTTGCGTTGTGCCACACTCGTTAAATTGGTCCAAAAAATGCAACTTAATTATGGAAAATAATCTTCAAGGTATGCACTATTTAATGTATATTGTTATTTTATGTGTAGTCCTAGGGATTTAGTGTTGAGTAATGTCCAATTTATGTGTATTTTTTTAGAAAACTAACATGCGTTCTCCGTGTTTCGTGGAATATAACCTATAAGCAGTTCCATGCCGAAAGCAACTAATTGGTCCAGATTGTACTTGTGAGTGTTGTCTTTAGCCGCAAACCAAAAACTCATCCCCGTTCGTCCCCCTTTTCTTTTATTTTGGTAATATATAGGCACTAGGGTGTCCCTTATTTGGTCAAAGTCAATATTTTTGAACGCATACGGGCTAGTTCTGTTCATTAGGTCCTAAAGCACTCAGAAATAAATTTTTACCTCAATCGGAGTATGATAACCCGTGCCGACTTGGATCGGAAAATTTAAAGATTATATGGGACAAACAAATTTTTTTTTTTTTTTTAATTTTTTATTTTTTTATTTTGTTTATTAGGTCCTAAAGAACTCAAAACCAAGTTTTCACCTTAATCGGAGTACGATAACCCATTCAAATTTGCATCGAAACATGAAAAATCATCGAAAAATTTATAATCAGTGTTAAAATACTGTTTTTTCATGTTTCGATGCTAATTTGAATGGGTTATCGTACTCCGATTAAGGTGAAAACTTGGTTTTGAGTTCTTTAGGACCTAATAAACAAAATAAAAAAATAAAAAATTTAAAAAAAAAAAAAAATTTTTTTGTCCCATATAATCTTTAAATTTTCCGATCCAAGTCGGCACGGGTTATCATACTCCGATTGAGGTAAAAATTTATTTCTGAGTGCTTTAGGACCTAATGAACAGAAGTAGCCCGTATGCGTTTAAAAATATTGACTTTGACCAAATAAGGGACACCCTAATAGGCACGTTTGAATTTACTCACAGCGAACTTATCGAAATATGGCGCAGCAACAATCGAAAAATTCAATGTGTATCGGATTGGATATACACCAAAATTAATAAAAACGCTGTAGAATCCAATAAATTGTAGGAAATAGACAAAAAAATCAGTTATTTTAATAATTATATTCATAAATATCTTCCCAAATGTAACTACATGCTTGAACGGTTCATGTCTAAGCATACTGTATGGTTGGCGTCCAAAATATCAATTACTATCGATGATACCTGCAAGACACCACAGCAAATGGGACGTCCAACCTTATCTTACACGAATGCGGGTACAAGATTAAAAAGGAAATTGGCATCTGAGCTGGCAAGTGAAAATAATTGTGACACAAATCTTCTTGCACATGCTGCAGCAGTCTCTGCAAAGAAACAAAGCAAGAAGGACACGGCTTTTGTTCTTAAAAAAACCATAACAAAACCCGAATACTCAACTGAATCGAGAAAGCAATTTGATATACAAAAACCCATTCCAATTACACCCGATTAAGCTTTGGCTTACCTCCTGGAAATTCTCTAACAAAACAGCAATACATGAACACTAGACTTATGAATAAAAGTCGGCACAGTAACATTTATCCAACCTATAGTCTAGTAATGGAATCTAAATTACAATGCCGTCCTGTAGATAAGTAACGGAAACGGCCGCTCAAGTATCATTACAAAGCCTTTTGGATCATACTGCGCACAGAATTATTAAAGTGCAAGCCGATGTTTTAAATCAGTTTCCAAACAGTTCTGAAATTAAACTAATATGCAGCTATGGATTTGATGGTTCAACGGGTCATTCCATATACAAGCAGAAGTTCGTTACCGAAACACCTGGCGAACAACTTTCAGATCACTCCATTTTTGTTACTTCTGTTATACCCATACAAATAATAGACTTTTTTGATCACAACATATGGAATAATAGAACACCGCAATCTATACGATTTTGCAGACCTCTGAAAATTGAACTAGTAAAAGAAACTACGGCCCACATAATGATGGAAAAGAACCTTTTAGATTCTCAAATTAATAATCTCAAACCATCTGTTTATAAATTGAATGAAAATCGTGATATAACAGTAACGTATGAAATGCATATGACACTTATTGATGGCAAAGTGCTAAACGTTTTAACTGCAACTAAATCTACTCAATGTTGTCCAATCTGTGGTGTCACTCCAACAAAAATATTAGAAATAACAGATTTCAATTCAGAACTGTTTGTCTTAAAGCCTGAAGCTTTGCAGTTTGGAGTAAGTCCATTGCATGCCTGGATCCGGTTTTTAGAATTTGTCTTGAACATTTCATATAAAATTGAATTAAAAAAATGGCATATAAAAGGTGATGATAAGATTGAAATGAGCAAACGGAAAAAATGTGTTCAAGAAAAGTTTTGGAACGAAATGGGTCTTCGGATAAGCATGCCAAAGCAGAATGGAAGCGGCAATAGCAATGATGGTAATACGGCTAGGAGAGCTTTTGCCAATACGAAACTACTAGCATCTATTACCAATTTCAGCGAAGATCTTTTAAATAAATTTCACGCCATTTTAATCGCCATTTCTTCCAATTATTATATAAATTCGGAAAAATTTCGCTCATTTTGTGAAACAACTTTTTCATTATATATGCGTAGCTACCCATGGTATCCGATGTCACCAACAATTCATAAAATATTGGTTCACGGTTACCAGATTAATAATTCAAGCTTGGTTCCACTAGGATGCTTAGGCGAAAATGCTTCTGAAGCACGCAACAAAATTTACAAGAAAGATAGATTGTCGCATTTAAGGAAAAATATTCGGCTCAATACTATAACTGACATGTTTCACAGAGCTATAGATTCCTCGGATCCATTATTGTCGAGTCTTTCTCTAAAGGAAAGAGAAAGAAAAAATAAAAAAAAACACTTCTCAAAAGAGTTATTAAGTCTTTTGGACCTTACGTCTACAGCTGAAAAAATGCAGTGCGATTCTGATGACGATGAGGATATTTATAATATTGAATTGGATGAAGAACAAAATTTCATTTCATTTAAACTTAATATTGAATTGGATGAAGAAGAAAATTGCATTTAAAAAATAAGTAAGTAATTAAATAAAACAGGAAATAAAATATATTTATTCTAAATCTACTATCAATCTGTTTGCAGGGGCGGCAAGCGTGGGCGTGGTCGCAACGGCCCAATTTTTTTTCACGCATTATTAATGCCATAACAATCAAATGTGCGAAGTTTGAAGCCTAGTACCGACGTGAGATAAATTTTTAGCGGCGGAAAATGCACAATATTTAGCTGTCGACGAGCGTAAAGCCAGAGTTGCCAATGCAGCACGGAAAAATAACATAAAATGGAATGGTAACTCTATGCGTCAGCAGCGGTTTATTTTAAATATGAACATGCAGAACTGATTTGCAAAAAAGAGGAGAGAATAGGCAATGAAAAATGTATATTAATATTAATAGAGGAGAAATATGCGATGGCACGCAAGCACAGCGGGTATTTGGTGCTCCCATCGCCTTAGAACTTTTTACGTGGATTCTCCCTCTAAATTAATGAAAAAATACAAAATATTGGCCTCTTTTCCACCTCATTAATCAGCAGAATTTTGTCTGCTGTTTCGAAAAGAACCAATCTGCTGTTTTTTGTTAATTTCCCGGCCATATCTTTTGAGTTATTGTGAGAGAGTGAGATAGATAGATAGCAAAACTCTAAACAAATCGATGTTTCGCTGGGCTTGACAGCTGTTTCAAACAGTGCTGGATAACGCCCGTTCCTTATCTGGCAACTCCGTTTTTAGTTTCAGTTTAGTTGACGTGCGGACCGACAAGCGGAGATAAATGTCGTCTTCTTCTTATTCACCTTACGCCAGCGTTTTTTTTATATGGAGTTTGACCTTACGCTAGGCCTTTTTTCTGACGTCGGTACTAGGCTTGAACCATGTAACTCAATTTTTCGACTTTATGCCAAAATAAACGAAATCTGGACCATAGTGCAATCGAAGCAAAAATTTAGAAAATTGGAAGTCGCAAAATATGCGCGACGTCTATTTCGCAATATTTCGTAATTTGGTCACACAAAAATTTCGTGAAGCGTGGGCTTCGTAAATTTATTGGCTTCGCATACAACGAAGAATAAAAACAACAACACGCAGAGGCGATCACAAGCGCGCTTGGCGCCAATGCGCTGCGTCGTGTATGCACGTTCTTAGATGTTGAAATTCAAGAAGATACAGAAAGTATGCGTATGGCGGACAAAATTGTCGACGCAATTTCATACACGTATAGAGAAGAATCAACAATGGAACCAAATGATGAAGTTCTACGACAAATAGGAACATTAGATGACGAAAATGTATGCCTTCAACGCGAAATTTGTGACAAGGAAACGGCAATGCTTGATTAAAAGCGTCTGCTACAAAACGCATCAAATGATGGTGCATCAGCGGACCTAATCGAAGAGCAATGCGAAATGGTGCAACAGATGACTTCGGAACTGAAGGTTTTGCACGCACGTGCAGAAGCGTTGGTGAGTAAAAAAGCTATACTGAACACCAATGCTGCACTAAATCGTTCGACATCTCCCCCTCTCTCTGTTGCATCGCACGAGTCTTCAAATTCGGGACGATCATCAAAATTTCAGGACATATAAACAACTCAAACAAATCTGTTGTAATAAAGCAGAAGCCAGTCTGGTCGGAAGTGCGGCAAAAACAGGCAGCACCAATACCTCCATATAGTCAACAACACATCATCGTCAATATGCTAGCCAGATAATCTCTCAACAATAAGCATATGGAGTTCGACGGATCCTCGTATTTGGCGTGGCGTTAATTTAAGGCGCAGCTTACATCATCTAGCGTGGAGTGTGGATTTTTTTAAGAGGAGCATGTTTACCGGCTAAACAAAGCTCTAAAAGGCGAAGCACGGAAGAAAGAAGACATTCTACTGATGTCTGCAAAAGAGCCATCAAAAATCAATGCAATTCTGGACAATTTCTACGAAGAACCAGAAAACGTTGCCTTTGAACTGATGGCAAAAGCACAAGAAATTAGATTTGTAAAAGAAATAGCCGATTTCAATGAATTTAATTGTGCAGTCCAAAATATTAACTAGGCGCTGGAATTTGTCAAATGCAAATTTATTGATACGCAAAAACTTATTACAATGCTCATAGAACGTTGGATGAAAGCTATCTCCGAGCGTTAGGATTCTTTCTAAATACCAGAGGAATGAGAGCAGCAGAATGCGAGTCTGATACATTAGCCGAATGGACTCAGCAACAATCAAATTTGTATCAGGATATAAGTTTCAACAAGAAGATGAGCCAAGTCAACAACAACAAAACTCAAGCTATACACCAGCCAACAGATGACCAAAAGGAAACATCGAAGACAATAAATCGAGAAAAATCCAATTGCTCTGTTTGTGGTGGAGAAAAACACTCACTTGATAAGTTCAGCAAATTTGTTTCTGTTGAGGTCAAAAAGAAATGGGACATCGCAAGCAAGACCACTGTCTGTTATTGTTGTCTAAAATTCCATAAAGGACAATGTACGCAGCGCGTAAGATGCAACATCGATAATTGTGAGAGGCTCTATCATCGCTTGCTCCACAAACCAAAGACGACAACAGAACCAACCACCAGAGCTGAGTTTAGTGGATGTATACAGAAAAATGCTCAGCAGGTGCTTCTCAAAAAATGGTGCGTGCGACTTTGCATGGTCGTAATGGAGAAAATAAAGTGCTAGCATTCCTAGATGAAGGAAGTACAACCACCATGTTGGACATGAGCATAGCACGCGAAGTCGGAATACTGGGAAAAGAAGAGCCATTCTGCTTTGGGTGGACTGGTGGACTGTATCGTTATGAGCGAAATGCTGAGACTGAAAATATTCAAATCAGCGGCAACAGCCAAACACATTACTTACAAAATATTCGCTTGATAAAAAATCTAGACCTTTCGACTCAGCAAATCAATTTTCAGGAAATACAAGAACAATATCCATACACAAAAATGGCAAATTTATACAAGGTGGGTAATTCTAAGCCTGTGCTTCTGATTGGACAACAACTTGGAAAACTAATCACATCACAATCCGTCAACAACACTGAAGCCAATGGCCCAATAATGTCAAACACAAAACTCGAATGGGTTATGCACGGTCCGGTCAAATCAAAAACAGCAGGATTAAATTTTGCATGTTGCCAAATAAAGGATGATCATTAGGGCGGGTCAATTTTTTTCTCGCAAAAATCGTCCACCAGAATCGTAATCTACCATGAATTCTAAGATATTTTCACGGAGAAACTATATGTTTAAAATCAATTCCTAGCCTCCGCTGAGAAGCATGAAGATTTCAGATTAAGGTATTTCAAGGTATTTTGAGGTATTTAAGGTATTAAAAAAAAATAACACATTTTCCAATAATGTTGAGCCTTATTCTGATTCACCTTTTTGCAACAAATTTTTATAAACATTTTCTTTTTTTAATTAACCAAACAACTTTTTTGTTAATTCGTTAAAATTACCCGAGGAAGCCATGAACTATGGCTTTTTAAGAAAATTAGAGGCAAAAGTCTGTAACTTTCTAACGAAGTAACATATCGGCCTGAAATTTGAAATACATATTCTTGACATTTGAAAACAAATGTTGATCGAAAGGTATCAATTTAAATTACAAATGTGCATACTAAGACTTTTGAAAACTCACCTGGTTCGTGAGATAAACAGGTGTAGGTTATGTTATGTTTAGGCGGGTGTCATTGTGACACACTTAGGCCTGGTTAGGCCCGTTGTAATCCCGCGGATCTAAAAGATCCTTTCTACCAGCGCACTATGGTCCAGATTTCGTTTATTTTGGCATAAAGTCGATTTTTCGATGTTAATATATCGTTGTTTTCTTATTTAAATCTTAAAGTAAATTCATCATACATTATACAAATTTTAATTAAAAGCTTTAAAAGCGTCACCAAAGTTTTTTGAGAGCTTTTAAAAGTGAGCTAGCGATCAGCTGATTTCCGAATAGAAATTTGCGCCAAAATATTTAGTTGCTTTGCGTTGTGCCACACTCGTTAAATTGGTCCAGAAAATTCAACTAAATTATGGAAAATAATCTTCAAGGTAGGCACTATTTAATGCATATTGTTATTTTATGTGTAGTCCTAGGGATTTAGTGTTGTGTAATGTCCAATTTATGTGTATTTTTTTAGAAAACTAATATGCGTTCTCCGTGTTTCGTGGAAAATAACCTATAAGCAGTTCCATGCCGAAAGCAACTAATTGGTCCAGATTGTACTTGTGAGTGTTGTCTTTAGCCACAAACCAAAAACTCATCCCCGTTCGTCCCCCTTTTCTCTTTTTTTTTTGCTAGAAAATCGCATTTTTGTTCGTAGTTAGATAGGAAGGGGGGCTAAAACATGGTCAAATTAAAAAACTAAAAAAATTATAAATTCTACTTTTGCCTGATTAGCAAACATGCGAAGAATGAAATATTTTCCTGTGTATATAAGTTTATAGTAATTTTTTTTACTTTTCAATGAGTAGGAAAAAAGAAGGGGGGTGAAGACAAGGTCCAACTAAAAAACAAAAAAAATTAAAAGTTCGACTTCAGCCTAACTAAGATTTATTCAAAATTTCAGGTCCCCATCTTTACATTAGGATTTTATAAAAATATTTTACATATATTTCTCATAGTCGGATGGGGGGGAAGAAGAAGACGTGATCCAAATCAAAAAAAAAAAATTCTAAATTCTAAATTAGTCTAACTAAGGTTCATGTAAAGTTTCAAGTCTCTAGCTTTACAATTAGACTTTATGCCAAAAAAAACGACATCTGGACCATAGTGCAGCGTTGGGGACCTCAGAAATTGTTTTAGAAGGGGGTCAAGGTGATTTTTAGTGATTGGAGCTAGTGATTGGAGCAAATGGGGCCGTTGGAGCTTTTCTGAATTTTTTCTTTAATTTGTTACTGTTCAAATCAAAAATACGCGTCGAATGACACCTCGATATCAAAAGATAACTAATATTGAAATTTTTAGTGGCCTTTCGAAAATGAAATAAAAAGTCAGTTTGTCTGTTTGTTTGTTTGCTTCAAATCGTTGATTTAGCTTAAAAGTTTGAATGAGGACTTGTTCCCGCTCAAAAATCTAGAAACGTTTGTTCTACGACTTTTTGAAAAATCGCTAGTTTAGCGGGAAATCGCTACAATTAAAACCCCATAGCATCCAAACGATAGAAGCTACAGATGCAATCTATATATATCGTTGAAAAGGTATTTCGAAGGGCTCTTAGGCGTACCTTAAAAGTTTTTTTTTTAATTATAAGGGTAAATAGCTACAGGTTAAATAAGGTATTTTTTCCCACATTTTGGCAATTTAAGAAAAATCTACACATCAAATCACATCAAATATTGCAATTTCAAAATTTCTGATGTGTTATTCAAAAATTTCTGATATCCCATAAAAAACCTCTTTACGAGGTAAAAGTCTAGTCACGAAAACATTTTCATGCCCCAAAATTTTGGATATCCAATTTTGTGACGAATAATATTAAGTTTTACACATAAATTATTTTAAACAAAATTTTGGCACTTGGCACATTGCGCTAAAATGTCTCAATTAATAAAACTCACTGTTTTGCGCAGTGCCGAATGCAAAAATTTTGTTTAAAATAATTTATATGTAAAACTTAATATTAATATTGACTTAAAAAAAGTACAGGGGTCTAATAACTTTGGTACAAAAAAAAAAAAGTGCGTAACAGACAGAAGGAGGCGTGGCAGGCCCCATAAAGCATATATATTCATGATCAGCATATATATTCTTGATCAGCATCAACAGCCGAGTTGATGTAGCCATGTCCGTCTGTCCGTCTGTGTCATCGCCTACGACGCAGACCGAGTTTGTTTTAGATTTTGGATCGGACCACTATATCATAGCTGCCATAGGAACGATCAGTCGAAAATTAAGCTGAAGTATAATCAACTTTTTCGTTGTTTGAGATATCTAAGATAAACTCACAGAATATGCACATGGGTTGGTCTTATACAAATTGATTAAATTTGGTTGATATCGGACCACTATTTCATATTGCTGCCATAGGAACGGTTAATCGAAAGCATAGATTTAATATTCAATTTTTTTTAGTATCTCAACCGATCTCATAGATTGGAAATATTCTTTGTCTTTTACACTTTGATCGAATTTGGCTTGAATCGGTTCACTAAAACATACAGATGTAATACAAACAATTAGTCAAAAACTTAATGCGGCATCATCAAACCTTAGGCGTGCCTAATGGCGTGCAACTAAGTATTAAGCTATCGTTGTGCCAGGGCACAGGGTATCTTACAGTCGAGCAATCTCGGCTGTAGTAGAATGGAGCCCCTTAATGGGCGAAAAGTACATGAATACATTAACACAGTGTTTGTTTTTCCAAAGTAAGTACGGGGTCTCCGACAGTCGAGTATGCTCGATTGTAGCACCGTCGACCAGCTTTTTATTACATTTAAGTTGCTATTTTTTTAATTTAAAGAGAATTTTTTTTTTTAGCTACATACGCCGCTGCCGCTGCCGCTTACAAATTCGACGGCCTAGCCGCCGCCGTTGGTTCTCTCTGTCGGCTAAGCCGCCGCCGCTGGTTATTTTTGGTCTCGACGCCGCCGCCAAAGCTAACACAAACGGCGTAAACCTCTAGTACTGAGAGAGTACAGTTTGCGAGAGTCCTTGTGGTAGCAAGGATCCAGTCAGCGTTAGCGAAACGTACACAGCCAGTGATCACATTCCAATATGCCAACCAGGTCGCACTACAAGACTGCTACGCTGGACGTTGACGCATTCCAACTCGACCGAGGATGGCGAGAACGCCACCCAGTGGCCCGTCATCGGCACCGCCAACTATAACAGAGCCAGTCTTCAGCTTTAGCACTGCCGCAGCCGCAGATACGCCCAAAAGTAGAAGGGACGCTTCCAGTCCTGGGAACGCCACAAAAGCAGCTGCTAAAAAGTCCAAGACGCAAATGAGCTTAGCAGCTGTATCGGAGGAGCTAGGTGATCTTATCGAGGACATAATCCAAGCCTTTAGACCCAAGGCAGCGAGACACATAAACCAGGCAAGCCGTGATCTATTTGCTCGGATGAAGGATCTCCAGAACGAGATCAGCTGCAGACTCGCAGAGAAGGAGCCTGCACCTGCTGGAATAACTGAGCATAGCCCAAACTCTTCAGGGAAGGTGCAGATTCCCTGTGGACAGCCTTTCGTACGGCCGGTCACTAACGAAAGTAAGCCAGCAGAGAGTGAATTCCGGCGAAGATCTAAGGACATGGCCACCCAAACGACGCCACCTAAAAAGATACTAGCAGACGCGTCTTCCCATTCTCACCAGAGTACTAGCGGTCCGAAATCAGCTCCAAGGCAAAGATCCTCATCTAACCCGGTCGCTGCAGTCGGCTCCAGCGCCGCACCAACCAAAGGAGTAACGCGCAAACAGCCCATCAATGAACCCCGTAAGCAGAGGCCACGAGCGGATGTTATAATCATCCAACCTGAACCTGGCAAGTCCTATAGTGACATTTTTCGCCTGGTCACTAGACGGGAGGACAACAAACTGCAGAGCGTGGGAGAGCACGTACGAAGGGTTTGGAAAACAGCACAGAATGGCTTGGTGCTAGAAACGGATGGCGACTGTAAAGCGACGATGGATAAAATGAAAGCCGATATTCGAGACGCGCTGGGGCAACAATCTAGAGTTAGGGTCATCTCCCAGGAAACCTCGCTGATAATCCGGGATATCGACTCTCTGGCCACAAGAGAAGATATTGTCGTAGCCTTGGCTCCTCATGCAGACGCACCGCTGGATGAAACGGTGATCAAGTTTTTAGGAACCGGATACGATGGCTCGCAAGTAGCCGTTGTCAGCATCCCGGTAGCGACCGCCATTCGAGTCATGAAAGAGGGCAAACTTAAAATAGGATGGACAAGGTGCAGAGTAAGAGAGAGAGAGAGAGCCGAGGAAAAGGTGCTACAGGTGTCTGGAGTTTGGCCATATCTCTGCATCGTGTAAGAACACGGTTATCTGCACGGGCTGATGCCTACGCTGTGGTCAGGAGGGTCACAGAGCAGCTGACTGCACGAACGAGCTAATGTACTGTATATGTACAGCGGCATGCACGAAGGAGACGAAGCACCACGCCGGCAGTAGAAGATGTCCTCTGTCGACTAATAGCGGAGTCGGTCCTACTCCAAAATGATGAAAATGCTACAGCTCAACCTGAACCACTGTGCGGCCGTTCGAGACCTACTGCAACAAACAGTTCGCGAACTGTCAGTAGACGTGGCACTACTGAGCGAGCCCTACAAACCCATCCAAGGCCCGAATTACGCAGCAGATACAGATGGCAAGGCAGCAATCTAGACATGTGGGTCACAGCAGCACCAGTTCGAGTTACGTGGCTTCGTGAGAGCTAAAATTGGCGAGCTATGGCTAAATAGCTGCTACCTGGCACCCAGTCTCACATTGTCGGAGTATGCAGCCATTCTGGATGACCTAGTTGACGACGCGAGGGGCAAACCACAGGTCGTCATAGCCGGCGATTTCAACGCTTGGGCAGAGGAATGGGGCAGCATTTCTACAAACTCAAGAGGGCAGGCTTTACTTGAAACCTTTGCTTCACTGGATGTTGCTCTACTGAATAGTGGAAGGCAACACACATTTTGCAGAGCCGGTGTGGGATCCATAATAGACCTCACATTCGTCAGCTGCTCGTTATGGAACCACGCTCGTTGGGCCGTCAGTGAGGCATACACTGCGAGTGATCACTGCGCCATAGTTGCGGAACTCCATCGGCGACCGGCAGCACCAGCGAGCAGGTCACCAGCGGAGAAGGCCTACAGATCAGACACAATCAACGCTGCCGTTTTCGCAGAGACGTTCCATGCCCCTGCCCAAGACCCAAATGAGGAGCGAAGCGCTGCGAGGCGAGGCGAGCATGCAGGAATGGCGTGGCCTTAAGCGGAACCACGAGCCTGTACACTGGTGGACAGAAGAGATTGCGGAAGCGAGACGACGGTGCATCACCGCAAGAAGACTGCTGCACCGTTCAAGGGGAACCCCCGAATTCGAGGACGGAAGGCTAGAGTACGGCGAAGCAAATCGGAGCGGTTCCTGGAGCTATGCGATGATGCCGAAAACGACACCTGGGGACTGGCATACAAGCTCGCAGTGAAAAAATGTAATGTGCCAGCCCAAACGGCTCCTAAGGACGATCAAAAAATTGAGATCGTGGAAAATCTTTTTCCTCGCTCCACGAATTTCCAGCCCCTGGATCCGACACCTATGCCCCACTTGTTCCCCGAAGCCCCTGTAGCAACCGTGGAGGAGACTCTAAAAGTGGCAAGCGTCATCCGTATTTCCAAAGCACCAGGTCCGGATGCAATTCCTAACAAGGCATTAAAACTGGCCCTCACGCTTCGACCGGAAAGCTTCGCAGATGTATTTGGGAGATGCATTCGGTAAGGAACCTTCCCCAGCGCTTGGAAAATCCAAAACTTGGTGCTCATTCTGAAACCAGGTAATCCCCCGGAGATGCCATCATCATACCGCCCTATCTGCTTGATAGATACGGCCAGTAAAGTGCTGGAGCCTCTTATATGCAGTAGGCTAGAGCAAGCAATCCGAGGAGCTGGCGATCTTTCCCTTCTGCAATTCGGGTTTCGTAAAGCTCGGTCGACGGTAGACGCTATCGCCAGAGTAACCAGCATTGCCGAAAATGCAATTCAAGGCAGTAGATGACGAGGAGGCAGCAAAAAGTATTGTCTAGTTGTGACACTCGACGTAAAGAATGCATTCAACTCGGCAAACTGGAATCGCGTTCTTGAGTCTCTCCGAGGCTTCAACACGCCGAGTTATCTGATGGGCATCATAGGTGACTATTTCCGCAGCCGGGTACTGCACTACAACACGGATGCAGGGAAGAGGAGCCACAGAGTGTCCGGAGGAGTTCCACAGGGCTCGGTTCTTGAACCATTATTATGTAACGTCTTGTACGACGGAATCCTCAGGCTGGAGCTTCCTGAGAACGCTACCATCGACTACCAACGCTCAATTCGATTGGCCTTCAATTTGCTGACCACAAGACCGAAACTGTCCTCATAAGCAACAGAAAGGTCGTCGAGGTTCCCCACATAAACCTGGGGACAGCCACCGACCAGGGCAATAAGGTACCTCGAAGTATTGATTGATACGCGGCTAAGCTACAGGGAGCATCACTGCGGACGGCAGTCCGCGCTAGTGACGAAAGCAGCACGAAGGGTGCGAAGGCGACTAGCATATATACACAGGAAGAATGGAAGATTTGCTATGACTGTCCGATCAGGTCGAGTTATATACCGATCGAAAGGTATTAACTTAACTTACAAATGTGCATACTAAGACTTTTGAAAACTCACCTGGTTCGTGAGATAAACAGGTGTAAGTGGGAGGGGAAAAATTTAAGTTATTGGAGCTAATGGGGCCGTTGGAGCCTTTTTGAATTTTCGATGAATTTTTTACAATTCTCATCAAAAATACGCGTCGAATGACACCTGGATCATCAAAATCGGACAACTGGTTCAAAAAATAATTAATTTTGAAATTTTTAGGGGCCTTCCGAAAATGAGATGAAAAGTCAGTATGTTTGTTTGTTGGTTTGTTTGTATCAAAGCGATGATTTAGCTTAAAAGTTTGAATGAGGACTTGTTCCCGATCAAAAATCTAGAAACGTTTGTTCTACGACTTTTTCGAAAAAAGCTAGTTTAGCGGGAAATCGCTAAAAACCGCTAAAATTAAAACCCTTATAGCAGTCAAACGATAAAAGCTACAGATGCGATCTATATATCGTTGAAAAGGTATTTTGAAGGGCTGTTATGCATACCTTTTAACTTTTTTTCTAAAGTACATAGGTAAATTGCTACAGGTGACATAAGGTATTTTCCCCCACGTTTTGGCGTTTTTTGAGAAAACGCCGCTAACGATTTTTTTAAATTTCAATATGTTTTAGTTTGTAAAATTTCGCGTTTTTTGATATATGACACAAAAAATTGTACCGATAGGTTTGGAAGATATAACCTATTAACTGAATATATACGTTTTACTTTGAATTGGAATAGGGCAGCAGCAACAAAGTGTCATAGCAGCCAGTTTGATTGTTTGGATAGCTTAAATGTTTGAATGAGGACTTGTTCCTGTTCAAAAATCTAGAAACGTTTGCTCTACGACTTTTGCGAAAAATCGCTAGTTTAGCGGGAAATCGCTAAAAACCGCTAAAATTGAAACCACCATAGCATCCAAACGATAGAAGCTACAGATGCGATCTATATATCGTTGAAAAGGTATTTCGAAGGGCTTTTTGCACTGCTTGCAGCGTAATGCGGAAATTACCTGTTAGCTGAATACATACATTTTACTTAGAATGGGAATAGGATAGCAGCAGCAAAGTGTCATAGCACCCAGAGTTTAAGAGTGCTGATAGCTTTTGCGCTGGGCATGTGTGTTTGTAAAGGGGACCAGTGTTGCCAGACAATTTGCTTTAGCTTGTACAAACAATAATCAAAGTTGACAAAGCTATACTGTCAAAAAATATTGCAATTTCAAAATTTCTGAGGTCTTATTCAAAAATTTCTGATATCCCACAAAAAAAACCTCTTTACGAGGTAAAAGTCTAGTGACGAAAACATTTTCATGCCCCAAAATTTCTGATATCCAATTTTGTGACGAATAATATTAAGTTTAACATATAAATTATTTTAGGCAAAATTTTTGCATTCGGCACTGCGCAAAACAGTGAGTGAGTTTTATTTGGTATGAAGAATTGATACATTTTAGCGCAATGTGCCGAGTGCCAAAATTTTGTTTAAAATAATTTATATGTAAAACTTAATATTATTCGTCACAAAATTGGATATCAGAAATTTTGGGGCATGAAAATGTTTTCGTCACTAGACTTTTACCTCGTAAAGAGGTTTTTTTTGTGGGATCTTGAGCACACTAGCAAAATAGCAGCAGCAATTGGGCATGCATTAAACCGGATAATGCTGAACACCCGTGGGCCCAAACAAGGGCGTAGACTGCTGCTACAGAATGTAGTCAAAGCAACAATGCTGTACGGAGCCTCGATCTGCGCGCGCGCCATGCAGGTCAAGTCCTACCGGAAGGACTTGCAGTCGACCTACAGGCTCGGTGCTCTTAGAGTATGTAGCGGTCTCCGGACTGTCTCTGATGATGCGGCTCTGGTGATTGCGGGAATGGTGGCACTTGTCCTGCTGCCTACGGAGAGGGCAGCCATTCATGAAGAGAAATGCAGCGAGCACCCTATTGGTCACCGCCAGATTTCCAAATCAGCAAGGGAAGAGAGCGTGAGGAAATAGCAAGCCAGGTGGGATGCGTCAACGAAAGGTCGTTGGACACATCGACTCTGGGAAAGTGGCTTAGTCGTAAATCCGTCTTTGCCGAAGATTCTATAGTGAGAGGGACGAATTGAAAGCGACTATTGGAGCACAACTGACAGCAGTCAATGTGATAAGCTGCATGCTTGAGCAGGAGGAGTGCTGGTCTGCGGTATGCACGTTCGCAGCTCAAGCAATCACAAAGCTGCGCCAACTGGAGAGGGAGCGCAGAGGGAACGCAGTCGACGGTAGGGCATATTAAAAAAATGTTCGCCCAGGATCCCGCGAAGCCTTACACCACGGCATAGTACCGCGAGATCATATGGGCTCTTTAATCTACGTATATTTCTCTGTATCTATTTGTCTATTCTTCTATCTTTATACATCTGTCTTTTGTATATTTATGTACTATAACGAAATAAAAAAACACACTCAAACACAGCCCACGGACGACAACCGTGTGGTGTCGGGTCTTATCACTGCGGACGGCAGTCCGCGCTAGTGACGAAAGCAGCACGAAGTGTGCGAAAGCGACTAGCATATATACACAGGAAGAATGGAAAATTTGCTATGACTGTCCGATCAGGTCGAGTTATATACCGATCGAAAGGTATCAAACTTACAAATGTGCATACTAGGACTTTTGAAAACTCACTTGGCTCGTGAGATAAACAGGTGTAAGTGGGAGGGGCAAAATTTAAATGATTGGAGCTGATGGGGTCGTTGTTAATTTTGTACTATTCTAATTAAAAATACGCGTCGAATGACACCATGATCATCAAAATCCGATCACTGGTTCAGAAGATAATTAATTTTGAAATTTTTGGTGCCCTTCTCAAAACGAAATTAAAAGTCAGTCTGTTTGTTTGTTTGTTTGTCAGTTTGTCTGTTTGTCTGTTTGTTTGGATCAAATCGTAAATTTAGCTTAAAAGTTTGAATGAGGACTTGTTTCCGCTCAAAAATCTAGAAACGTTTGTTCTACGACTTTTTCGAAAAATCGCTAGTTTAGCGGGAAATCACTAAAAGCCGCTAAAATTGACCCCCATAACATCCAAACGATAGAAACTACAGATGCGATCTATATATCGTTGAAAAGGTATTTCGCAGGGCTCTTAGGCATACCTTCAACGTTTTTATTTTAAGTAAAAAGGTAAATATTTACAGGTAAAATAAGGTATTTTTTTTCCACATTTTGGCGATTTTAGAAAAATCTACACATGAAATCACTTTAAAATATGTTATATATTATAGGCAATTTGATTCCGCGTTTTTTGACATACAATACATATCTGTCAAAATTCGTTTGGACAAGATATTACCTATTAACTGAATATACCTTTTACCTTTACACTACTGCATGTACATATGCAGTATGTACACTGCTTGCAGCGTAGTGCGGAAATAAACTGCTTGCAAGTGGTGAATTCTTTTTGCGGCAGATAAATCATTTTATAATCAAAAAAATAGAATCGTTTGTTCTACGACTTTTTCGAAAAATCGCTAGCTTAGCGGGAAATCGCTAAAAACCGCTAAAATTGACCCCCATAATCCCCATAGCATCCAAACGATAGAAGCTACAGATGCGATCTATATATCGTTGAAAATGTATTTCGAAGGGCTCTTAGGCGTACCTTAAAAGTTTTTTTTTTAATTATAAGGGTAAATAGCTTTAGGTTGTAACGAGCCTTTAGGCCGTGCTAACTCGGTCGATTATGTAAGGTTCGTGCAACAAATTTATAAGTTGCCTGTTTTGCGAATAAATAAGAACTCAGATCGATTCAATTTAAATGGATTTATTAGCGGCTCCTGGCCGACTCTTTAACTTCAATTATTTCGTATAAAATATATTTGTATAGCTGGTTACTGCGTCACTCGTCCTGGGGTTCCTGGTGTGTCGTCCTTCGGATTTGGCGATGGTACCGTGGCCGCTGCAGTCACGCGGCCTTTCGTCTTCGTATGGCCGTTGCTCCGCTGAACCCTTGTTACTGCAAGGATCGTTGTGGGGATCCTTGTTACAACAAGGATCGATGTGAGGTCCTGGCTACAGCTAGGACTGGGATGGGATCCTTGATACTGCAAGGATTGTTGAGGAGCCTTGTTATTGCAAGGACTAGTGGTCCTTGCTACGGCAAGAAACTGTTGGTCCTTGCTACGGCAAGGCTGAGGAATAGATCCTTGCTACGGCAAGAACGGATGACTTGATCCTTGCTACTGTAAGGATTGCTGATGAGTCCTTGCTACTGTAAGGACTGCTGATCCTTGCTACTGTAAGGATTGTTGATCCTTGCTACGGCGAGGACTGGTGACTTGATCCTTGCTACTGTAAGGATTGTTGACTTGACCCTTGGGATACCAAGAGTTGTTGATCGCTTCTTGTTACTGCAAGACGAGCTCGCTCGTACTGACCCCCGAGTCAGCAATTGACTGCGCTTTTATAGCCGCCAACTGCCGACTGTGCTGCCGACGCCGCTGCCTTGCCAACTTATCGAAGCTCTCTCTCGATTGCAGCGCTCGCTCAACTTCGTTAAGTTAGCGGCACCTGCGCTCACGCTCACTTTGTTTGGTTTCTCTTGTTTGCCGTTTTCCCGTTTTGTATTTAACTGCGCATTCCATGGGCGTCGTATAAATCGTGTTTGCGAGGGACTGCTGCTATGCAGTTTCTTGCAAGTAACGGCGCCTTCCATGGCCGTCGTCGAAATCATGTTTTGTGGGGAACAATTATGTTCCTCACACTCCCCTCCCACTTTGGTGAACGAAAGAGCCTGTATTATTTCAGTTTATAATTTTTATTATTATTTTTTTTTAAGCTGCTACTGCTGCTGCTCTCTAAATACGCGGACGCGTCCCTGGCTGTACTTGACCTGGTGGCGCCGGCCCTCGCACCAGACCAGGTGCGTCCTGCGTCGTGCGCCCCTCTGCAGGCGTCGGGCCTCCTGGGCCACCTCGTCCGGCCAGGCGACTCCCACCACCTCCTGCCACTTAGATGGTGGTGCCGGCGGTGGCGGCGATGCCGGTGATGGCGGCGGTGGAGCGTACGCCTCCACGTCGTACGCCAGGCGTCATCGGCACCTGCTGCTGTCCACTCAATCGGACCCTCTCTGGGCCCCTCCTCGTCGCTGTCCAGCATCGTGGTCGTCAGGCCGCACCGCTTTGCCGACCGCTTCGATGCCTTTGCTGGCGGCTGCGCCGGCAGCTGCACTGGCGGCTGCACCGGCAGCGCATCGGCGGCTGCACCGGCGGCTGCACCGTCGGCTGTACCGACTGGGCCAGCGGCTTTGCCGGTTGCTGGGCCAGCGGTGCTGGCGGCGTCAGCCCGTCATCTCCGTGGCGTCGCAGCCAACACGTCCGTGTCCACCGGCAGGGTGGAGAAGCGCTCCGCTGCCAGCTCTAGTGGCGGAGGCTTCCTGGGGCTCCGCCGAGGGTGAAAGGGCAACCTGGTTGGAGCCCGCTTGCTGCTGTTGCTCCTGATGCTGCTCTTCTTGGTGTTGCTGCTCATCTTGTTGCCGAATTAATTACTTGTGGTAATTTGTATGCGGCCGGCTGCCCTTTATATAGGCCAAGGCCACGCTATCTGTTTTCGGCTGCCCTTCGCCCAGTTCCGTTACTATGCTTGTTTTCTAATTAGAATCCAGCATACATATTTATGTTTTCTAATTTGGGCGTACAATTGAAATTGCATTGCCGAATGTTCTAGTAACAGAGGCGTGACTGTACCGAGCTAGAGCATGTAAGTCGTCGGTGTGTTTTACCGCAACTTGGCATATTTGCATATTTCATTTGCATATTTTGTGCTATTTATGCTGTGCACTTGCTCTCGCAGTTGAGTTGAATTGGGAGAGGGAACATTTGTTGCGAGGCATTACTCTCTGGACTTTGAGCCGAAGCGGGATTATTTGGCTCTGGGTATATGTACATATACATGGGTGCTGCTTATGCTGTGTGCACGCATGTGCAATAGCCGTTGAGCCGAGTTGGGAGAGAGAACTAGTTTTGCTGAGAGGCATTACTTTTTCTGGACTTTGAGTCGAAGCTTGGCTTTGGATATACATATATATTGATTTATGTATGTCTCTCCCCTCTCTCTCTTTTTTTTTGTGTTGAAAGAGTAAACAACCGTTAGCCCGAAAGCAGAAAGCGAAAATGAAAATTTAACAATTGTTATAAATTTAAAAATGCATTTGCGAAGGTCAAAGTCAACAGAAAAATTTTTTAACTTTGGTAGACTTGAACCCGCGCCACCGGTTTTGCAGTGGCCGACTGCTCTCTCTATCGATTGCAGCGCTCGCTCAACTTCGTTAAGTTAGCGGCACCTGCGCTCACGCTCATTTTGTTTGGTCTCTCCTGTTTGCCGTTTTCCGTTTTGTATTTAACGGCGCATTCCATGGGCGTCGTATAAATCGTGTTTGCGAGGGACTGTTGCTATGCAGTTTTCTTGCAAGTAACGGCGCCTTCCATGGGCGTCGTCGAAATCATGTCTTGTGGGGAACAATTATGTTCCTCACAGTCCCCAATTTGATCATGTTTTTTTTCCTTTCGCGTATACAACGCAAGCAGAGCTGCAGCGCAAGCGAAATCACCACAAGCAGAGCTGCAACGCAGGCAGCATCGCAACGCTAGCAGAGACACCGCGTGCGACTACAAAACTACAACCTAGCTCTGCCGCTACAAGGGCGGGCAGCGCTACAAGCTGGCTCTGTCGCCACGAGCGCGGGCAGAATTTCAAACGAGCAAATTCTGCGCCTCGTGTGCGAGCAGCAGCGACAAGCTGGTTCTGGCGCCACAAGGGCGAGCACAGGGCTAGGCAACATTTTTGTCGCGACGCTTACGCGAGCAGCGCTACATCACGGCCTCTGCCGACGTCGACTGCGATCGCTACAGGCCTCATGGCTTGAGCCGACGCATCGAAGAAGTAGTCAGTTCCAGACCACCACCGCGAGCAGTCAAGCAAAAATCAAAGCAACTAAATCAACAAACAAAGCAAAGCAATTTAGCCAACAAGCAAAGCAAAGCAATTTAACCAACAAGCAAAGCAAAGCAATTTAACCAACAAGCAAAGCAAAGCAATTTAACCAACAAGCAAAGCAAAGCAATCTCAATCAAAAGTGGCCAACCAAGATACAACGTGAGCAAGCCGAACCAAAAACGCGGTGATTATTCTCGGGTCTCAAGTCTAGAAGAGTCCTCTACGTGTTAACGCTAAATAATCCAGCCGCGACTGGTTGCAATTTTTCGAAGTTTGTCCGTGATCGAATCTGGAGTTAGCCACGTGCACCGCCAGGCATAGAGCCACGCCCTATCAAGTGCCTTTCATATAAAGAAACGTTTCCCTTCATCTTCTCGGGCCAGCGGAAAATATTTTCCGTTTCGCTCAGCAATCAACCACGTGCGCCTAGCCTAGGGAAGTGCTTTCCGTCCATCGCCGCTAACTCACACGTGCGCCAGTCAACATGGTCGGTGTCAGTTGGACCTCCGTGCCCGTGTTGCGGAATTCGTATCAATAAGCACCCATGCGGAGCAAGTCAACCAGCGCTTGGTGGAGCTGGAGCAGCAGTATCGTGATGCATCAGGATCGGAACACAGCGACTCCAAGAGTCGATCCCGCAGCGTTTCCCCTGTCCCAAGGGATCAAGTGGTGCCAAAAGTGATCGTGACTGCGCCGGGCAGTCAACCACCGGAGGCTCGAACGAGCAGTCGTCTCCTCCGAGGGAATCGCAACCTTTCCCCTGCCACGCAGAACACGAGCCGCACAGACACACCATATCGCACGATAGCGGAGAAAGTGCATCGCTGGGGCATCCACTTCGATGGGCAGTCGGATCCGCTAAGTTTCATAGAACGAGTGGAGGAACGCGCCGCAGCTCACCTGATCGACCTGGCCCACCTTTCCCAAGCCATTCCCGAATTACTCACTGGAAATGCTAGTGAC
>JBAMBL010000179.1:0-22867 GCA_037043405.1 Drosophila subquinaria
AGTGATATATAAAATAAAAAGATGTAATGAATTCTAGATGTTCTTTTTCGGCTTTTTTTATTGGCTGTTAAACGAAAATTAAATTATTTCACATACTTTTGGAATTATTTAAAAATTGATAATAAATTTCTTTTGCATACTTTTAAGCTGAAAATATATGTACATTGATTGATGTACTATGTACATCTACCACATTCACACACAAAGATTAAAATCCAAAGTTATCTGTAGTTATAACTTTATATTTTTATGCGCTTATTAATATATTTATTTATTTACGAAGGCAAAAAAAACAATGCTGCCCCAAATTTATTCACAAGTAGATTACATTTAGAAAAATTATATAATGATGCAATAAAAAACTTAAATAGGTTATTAAAAAACTATTGCAAATGTACACTTGGATCGAAATAAGTTGCATTAGATCATCATCATTCCCTAAAAATTATTCAACTTGCACTGCACCATAGGGCGAAATCCGAAAAATCTAATATTTTTTAATAACTTTTAAAATAAGCTTTATTTTTGAATGTGGTTTTTTTATTTATGTTATGTACACCCTCATAAATATTTTTGGAAATGAGGGCGTGTCACCACCCCCACCCTTATTTTTTTTTGTTTTCTTTTTTGTATCGGTAACAAGTAAGCTCATAATTTTTGTTCCAAATAACAAGTTTGACATTGTTTATTATTAGCAATAAAGAGAAAAAGTACTTGGTAGACATAGAAAGTTGTGTTCTCTTATAGATGGTTGTGAGCATAAAATTAAAAAAAAAATTGGGGGAGGGGATTTTGGATAATAAATACCTGAAAAACTTGTCAAATACCTCATACGACAAGCGAGCAAATCAGCATTGAAAAATGGTGAGGTTACGCCCTAAAAAATTAATTTGCGCAAATTGTAAGAAATTGTGGGAATTGAGACAAATTGCATTTAAATTACAATGAATGGATCTACGAAATACAGGTTGACGTACGTTAAACCTCGTTAAGCATCTTTGCTAAATTCTTCTGCAAAGTTGATAATTCTTTCCAAGAAATTAGCTTTCAAAGCATTATCTAATTTTACAAAATATTAATAGAACGCGTACAAATACAGAATACTAGTACAACCAAGACATAGTAAAAACTCGTATAATTGGTATCCATTTTAAATTTATTAAAAAAAATTATTAGCCTTTGAGAAATACCAATTTGAAAAAAGGCTGCAAAAATATTGCAATATTTGTTAAATGAACGTTAAATTTATGTTTTCCACGAATAAATTACGGATAATTAGCGGAAAATTTTCCGCGAAACAGATTTCAATAATTATCAACGCTTGGAGGACTGTCTTGCTAACTTGATATCAAGTTGGCAGAACTTTTTTTTTTTTTTAAATAAAAGAGCGGCAAAATAAATTTTTTCACGAATAATTTACGGATAATTAACGGAAAATTATCCATCCCTTAAACGTTGTTTTTTTCGAAAGTGTTTAGCTAACTTGATGCACATAAAACCTCGAGGTGCAAAGGAATAGAAGCATATTAAGGAAAAAGGATTTTTAACTGAATAAATCAATATGAATAAGGAAAAGAAAGGTAATAACTTTGTTTATGTGTAATTTAAAATAATTTTGTTTTGTGCGTTTGTCTTGTAGAGCCTTAAGTTTGTCTGCTCCTTTTTTTGTGTTTTGCCATTCATAAAAATGATTTTCCAGTGATCTTATAGTTGTTTTCCCTCCAAAATCCTCCAATGGGACTTTTTGTGTCATGTAAGTTAATCAATTTAGATTCTAAAAAAGTAATGTTTAGCTGCTGACTTGTGCTGAGCGTCGTTCTAGAAGCTTTAAATCAAGCCTTTAACTTTAATTTCCCAAATATTCTGATTAATTAATATTTTGAATTTTGCTTTGTTTCTATGATTTATTAAACTTAAAGCTTTTTATTAATTATTACCCAAGAGCTTTTTATTAATTAATGTACATAATTGCAAAACTGCATCTTAGAAATTGTATTTTGCCTCTTTTTTTTAATAAATTTGACCATGGCCATTTGACCAAGTAAGCGCCGCCCTCATTTTTCCACCTTCCAAGTTGTCGATTGCTCCAATTTTTTTAGCCTAAGCACACAACATTTTTATAGAATTTTGGTGAAAATTTCATTACGATATCTCAACGGGAAGTATTTTTGGCCGCTGTCCCATACAAGCGCAACCACTGTGCAGTGTTACCTGCATGTGTGGCTTACACGCTTCTGTATCATATTATCCGCATTAGTTACTATCAGCAGAACTACATATATCAGAATAATAATTTATATAAAAAACTGTGCAACAAAAGCAGTGGTAGAGCTTGCATGCATCATATTATATTAGACTATCGAAAAAAAAACTTTCATCGATGCAATGCTACTGAAAACAGTCAATATGCAAGAAGGTCTATCAACCAAATCAACCTAGCGAATTAAGATTTTTCTGTTGTTGTCTTAACTTAACAAATTACATATGGTACATATTTAAAAAATAATAATTTGAATTTAAATTAAATCTTTTTATGTATCTGGCAAAAATATTTGAATATTAAAAGACAAATTAAAATTGTGTTCTCATAACAATTAATTCGTCTAAAATGCGTCGAAAACTGTTTATCAGCATAGACAATAATATGATTGATGTGCTTATAACTGGATATATACTAGTTGCGAGCACTCTTAAAATAATCTTAGTTATTTATACATGTTTTGATAAAAATATCAAGTTTAAACGGCGATCAATTTAAAGTCTTTCAGCAATTCCATGAAAAGGTTCATCGCCAGAAGTCGCAAGTCAATACAAATTTGGCAACAACAGAATTAACCTTGTGGAAAAACTATAACATAAATACATAGATTTATTTATTTTTTTATTTATTTATTTATTTATTATAGCACGACTACAGTCTGCAAAGAGTAAATGAAATATGACAATTAAATTTAATGAATTAAACTAACCAAAATTAAAAAGTAATAAATTAAGAAACGTAAATTTCTAAATTGTTCACTAAAAGAAATAAATTAACTTAATTTAATTTAACTTAATTAACTTAATTTATTTCTTTTAGTGAACAATTAAAATTTACATTTACTTAATTTATTACTTTTTAATTTTAGTTCTAGTTTAATTCATTAAATTTAATTGTCATATTTCATTTACTCTTTGCAGACTGCTTTTAGTCGTGCTATAATAAATAAATAAATAAATAAAAAATAAATAAATGTATGTATTTATGTTATAGTTTTTCCACAAGGTTAATTCTGTTGTTGCCAAATTTGTATTGACTTGCGACTTCTGGCGATGAACCTTTTCATGGAATTGCTGAAAGACTTTAAATTGATCGCCGTTTAAACTTGATATTTTTATCAAAACATGTATAAATAACTAAGATTATTTTAAGAGTGCTCGCAACTAGTATATATCCAGTTATAAGCACATCAATCATATTATTGTCTATGCTGATAAACAGTTTTCGACGCATTTTAGACGAATTAATTGTTATGAGAACACAATTTTAATTTGTCTTTTAATATTCAAATATTTTTGCCAGATACATAAAAAGATTTAATTTAAATTCAAATTATTATTTTTTAAATATGTACCATATGTAATTTGTTAAGTTAAGACAACAACAGAAAAATCTTAATTCGCTAGGTTGATTTGGTTGATAGACCTTCTTGCATATTGACTGTTTTCAGTAGCATTGCATCGATGAAAGTTTTTTTTTCGATAGTCTAATATAATATGATGCATGCAAGCTCTACCACTGCTTTTGTTGCACAGTTTTTTATATAAATTATTATTCTGATATATGAAGTTCTGCTGATAGTAACTAATGCGGATAATATGATACAGAAGCGTGTAAGCCACACATGCAGGTAACACTGCACAGTGGTTGCGCTTGTATGGGACAGCGGCCAAAAATACTTCCCGTTGAGATATCGTAATGAAATTTTCACCAAAATTCTATAAAAATGTTGTGTGCTTAGGCTAAAAAAATTGGAGCAATCGACAACTTGGAAGGTGGAAAAATGAGGGCGGCGCTTACTTGGTCAAATGGCCATGGTCAAATTTATTAAAAAAAAGAGGCAAAATACAATTTCTAAGATGCAGTTTTGCAATTATGTACATTAATTAATAAAAAGCTCTTGGGTAATAATTAATAAAAAGCTTTAAGTTTAATAAATCATAGAAACAAAGCAAAATTCAAAATATTAATTAATCAGAATATTTGGGAAATTAAAGTTAAAGGCTTGATTTAAAGCTTCTAGAACGACGCTCAGCACAAGTCAGCAGCTAAACATTACTTTTTTAGAATCTAAATTGATTAACTTACATGACACAAAAAGTCCCATTGGAGGATTTTGGAGGGAAAACAACTATAAGATCACTGGAAAATCATTTTTATGAATGGCAAAACACAAAAAAAGGAGCAGACAAACTTAAGGCTCTACAAGACAAACGCACAAAACAAAATTATTTTAAATTACACATAAACAAAGTTATTACCTTTCTTTTCCTTATTCATATTGATTTATTCAGTTAAAAATCCTTTTTCCTTAATATGCTTCTATTCCTTTGCACCTCGAGGTTTTATGTGCATCAAGTTAGCTAAACACTTTCGAAAAAAACAACGTTTAAGGGATGGATAATTTTCCGTTAATTATCCGTAAATTATTCGTGAAAAAATTTATTTTGCCGCTCTTTTATTTAAAAAAAAAAAAAAGTTCTGCCAACTTGATATCAAGTTAGCAAGACAGTCCTCCAAGCGTTGATAATTATTGAAATCTGTTTCGCGGAAAATTTTCCGCTAATTATCCGTAATTTATTCGTGGAAAACATAAATTTAACGTTCATTTAACAAATATTGCAATATTTTTGCAGCCTTTTTTCAAATTGGTATTTCTCAAAGGCTAATAATTTTTTTTAATAAATTTAAAATGGATACCAATTATACGAGTTTTTACTATGTCTTGGTTGTACTAGTATTCTGTATTTGTACGCGTTCTATTAATATTTTGTAAAATTAGATAATGCTTTGAAAGCTAATTCCTTGGAAAGAATTATCAACTTTGCGGAAGAATTTAGCAAAGATGCTTAACGAGACTTAACGTACGTCAACCTGTATTTCGTAGATCCATTCATTGTAATTTAAATGCAATTTGTCTCAATTCCCACAATTTCTTACAATTTGCGCAAATTAATTTGTTAGGGCGTAACCTCACCATTTTTCAGTGCTGATTTGCTCGCTTGTCGTATGAGGTATTTGACAAGTTTTTCAGGTATTTATTATCCAAAATCCCCTCCCCAATTTTTTATTTTTTTTTTTATTTTATGCTCACAACCATCTATAGTATAAGAGAACACAACTTTCTATGTCTACCAAGTACTTTTTCTCTTTATTGCTAATAATAAACAATGTCAAACTTGTTATTTGGAACAAAAATTATGAGCTTACTTGTTACCGATACAAAAAAGAAAACAAAAAAAAATAAGGGTGGGGGTGGTGACACGCCCTCATTTCCAAAAATATTTATGAGGGTGTACATAACATAAATAAAAAAACCACATTCAAAAATAAAGCTTGTTTTAAAAGTTATTAAAAAATATTAGATTTTTCGGATTTCGCCCTATGGTGCAGTGCAAGTTGAATAATTTTTTAGGGAATGATGATGATCTAATGCAACTTATTTCGATCCAAGTGTACATTTGCATAGTTTTTTAAAAACCTATTTAAGTTTTTTATTGCATCATTATATAATTTTTCTAAATGTAATCTACTTGTGAATAAATTTGGGGCAGCATTGTTTTTTTTGCCTTCGTAAATAAATAAATATATTAATAAGCGCATAAAAATATAAAGTTATAACTACAGATAACTTTGGATTTTAATCTTTGTGTGTGAATGTGGTAGATGTACATAGTACATCAATCAATGTACATATATTTTCAGCTTAAAAGTATGCAATAGAAATTTATTATCAATTTCCAAATAATTCCAAAAGTATGTCAAATAATTTAATTTTCGTTTAACAGCCAATAAAAAAAGCCGTAAAAGAACATCTAGAATTCATTACATCTTTTTATTTATATATCACTGCGGACGGCAGTCCGCGCTAGTGACGAAAGCAGCACAAAGGGTGCGAAAGGCGACTAGCAATATAAACAGGAAAAACGGGAAATTTGCTATGACTGTCAGATCAGGTTATATACCGATCAAAAGAAATCAATTCAACTAACAAATGTGCACACTAAGACTTTTGGAAACCCACCTAGTTCGTGAAATAAACAGGTGTAAGTGGGAGGGCAAAATTTAATCGATTGGAGCAAATGGGGCCGTTGCACACTAGTTCCTGTTGTATGGGGAGGGCGGCCAAAAATACTTCTAGTTGAGGTATAGGCTTGAAACTTAACACGAAATTTTTATAAATTTATAGTAAGATGATGTATAAAAATCAGCCGGATCGGACCACCATATCATATGGCTGTCATATGAACGATCGGTCTGAAATCAAGTGTTTGTACGAAAAACTTTTTTGTTGCTCAAAACATCTGTCCCAAACTGACAGAATATGCATATGAGATACAGTGCTGCCATAACAGCCCTTTTAGTGATAGATCTATCACTTTTTCGATAGGTTTGTCACCAAAATTTTAGAAAAAGCCCCTATCACCAAATCTATCACTTTATCAATTGCTTTGAAATTTATGTCATTGAGAGCCAGAACTAAAATTGTCAACAATGCCGAAAAATTTATATAAACAAAAATTCCGCGAGTCGTGGATAAACAAGCCTGATTTTAAGGATTGAATTGACCGCGATGCTGACGACTCCAGTAAGGCATACTGCAAATTATGCAAAACAAGCATAATAGCAAAAGTAGACAAGCTTAAAAAAATTTTTTAAATTTTATTTCTAAGATTTGGACTTCGCCGCTACGGAAAGTGCTGCTACACGTACAAAGTTCCCGAAGAATTCTTGAAAATTATTGGAACATTCTCAGCTTATAAAATGGAAACAAGCGAAGCCGATGAAGAAGCTGTTGACGATGCTATTCAATTATTATAAAATTGTAAAATAATAATAAAAAATTAATAATAATAAATAATTAATAATAATTAAAAAATACTAATACATAAAACATAATTATTCATGTACTTTTGAATGAATTTTATTTAAAAATCTGTCCCGATATTTTGTCACCTTTTTTGTCACCGATTTTAAATTTTTGTCACCTTTTTTGTCACTTTTTCTGGCCTGTTTTTGTTATCGATTTATGGCAGCACTGATGAGATAGTGCCGTTCAGCCTGACTGAATTTAGTTAAATTCGATCCTCTATATCTTTTTGTTGTTTGAGATATCTGAACTAAATTGACAGAACATGCATATGAAATGGTCCCATACATCCTGACCAAATTTGGTTGAAATCGGACCACTATATCATATCATTATGAACGATCAGTCGAAAATCTAGTCTTAGTATGAACAACTTTTTTGTTGTTTGAGATATCTCAACCAAACTAACACAATATGCACACAGTATGACACAGTTTGACCTAATGCATTCTGACCAAATTTGGTCGAAGTCAGACGACTATATCATATATGTAGCTGCCATAGGAAATACATGTGTTTTTTTAAAGTTGAGGTTAGTTTACCTTTTTGTATATAGCAAGTGCCTCGGCACCTATCGGCACTCGAATTTAACATCTCATAATCATCAAATGTTAAGTAATAATATACAAAAAGATTTATTGATTGCTGAGTTTTGCTTCATAACGAAAACTCTAACGAAACACAGCAAAGACAAACATAGAACGTCCAAAATAACGTACTTAACACAATACCGATTTACACAAAACACAGCAGGAAGCACATATAATTTTTGTTGTATAAATATAGTTCATACTTTTATTTATAATATTAATTCCTTCCATCGCACAATAACTTTGTTTTAAATGTTTTTTAATTTTTTTACTGACTGCTTTACTAGCAAGTTGCTCACCAAAATAATATCATGCTGTCTCTTTCGACGATATTCTTGAAGAGGACAGTTAGAACAAAACAAAAACAAGAACACAGTTTAATAGCTAGACCAGCTATAAAAAAGTGTTGATACATTTAAAGTCAAAATTTTAACTTTGACTTTTTATTTTTGGCCTATGGGAGGAACCACTGTGCGTTGGAGCCTTTAGATTTTTTTTTTTATTTTTTTTCTATTTTTATCAAAAAAACGTGTCGAATGACACCTCGATCATCAAAATTCGACCACTGGCTCAATAGATAATTGATTTTGATATTTTAGTGGTCTTCTCAAAATGAGATGAAAAGTCAGTTTGTCTGTCTGTTTGTTTGTTTAAAAAAGATATTCAAAGAGACTTTTTAAAAAAACTTCAAATTATAAAAGTCTTTAAATGTCTCAAATAACAATTTTTTTTTGAATTGAAAACATATTAGTTATTTGTGACTTTTATTTTTTTTCCTCACAAAAAAAAGTCGTTTAAGACTTTTATTTTTTTTAAACGAAAATAAAAGTCTTAAAAGGTTTTTATTTAAAAAAGTTTTGATTGACTCTTAAAAAAAACTGAAAAAATAAAAGTCAATAAAATTAAAGACTAATTTAATAAAAAATCAATTTTAATCATAATTATTGATGGATATGATAAAAATCAAATGTAATAACACTGTGCAAGTCGAAAAAAAAGACATGACCTTTTTCAACGGTTTCCCCCCATTTCGGGTCCTACGAATCGAACTGCATCATTAGTTTTTTGAGTTACAATGATGGTTTCATACAAAATTTTTTCGCGAAGTTTTTGAGCAAGTTTGCTATTTTTAGGGAAATAGGACATTCTTCTTCGACAAAGTTGCTTGAAATAGTTTACACTACAAGTTTTGGGAACATACCAAGCCTCTAAATGGTAGTTTTGGTGGTGTTTTGGGTCAATATGTCAACAAAACCAAATCTTGACCACTTGTTTTTTAAGATTTTTCGTTCATGTTGTCCTGCAATCGAATTTTCCTATCTGATACATATACCAAAATGAAGATCCTGTTATTCCAAGTAGCTTTAGCACAAAAATCTTGACGAAAAAATTAAATATTAAAAAATTTAAGGGTACCCAAAAAATATATTTTTACTTAATTTTCACAACATTGTTAAATCAATAATGCTTGGTAATATACACATAATCTGTGTATCTAACATGTTAATTTAATAAGTTTTATGTATTTAGGCACTCAATTTACAATATTATTCATAGCTTTCATTTATCAAATTCCAACATAAGTCTGCAAGCAATGAGTCGAGCTTTTTACCACTATACCTATACCAACCTGGTGAAATCTTTCTCCATGCTCATCTGACTCCGTTGGAACTTGCTGTCCAAAATGGTCCTTATGGTGGTGTAAAAAATGAATCTTTAAGGACATGCTCACACCAATGTTTTCAAAAGAAGTAAGCAAGATTTTTCCACTTCAGATGGCTCATACAACGAGAATAACTCTTCAGGCTCGGTCAGAAATGTTGGTGGAATATATTTTTCCGTTGGGCTTGGATAACTCGGAATCGGAATATTTTCCGAATTAGCAACTGGTAGCTGCGCAGATTGAACACTTCTATAAGCCATCCCGCATTTTTTCAGCTTGGTAAATTTGTTCATGCATGCGTAGCAGTTACCAGCACTATGGCCTTGTGGATCTATCCAAACCATTGGGATGCCGAAACCCATTTTAGCACCCTGTTTTTTTGACCAGTTGATCAAACTGTTGTTGCATTGTGTGCAAATGGTATGTGGTACCCAATCCACTTCTCTTATTATGGTTAAATTGAAGTATTCCTCGTAAATAGCGGCAGTTCCAAGAGATATTTTCCGTCTGCTCCGTGGGCTCGTGAATTTTCCACACACATAGCAAAATGCATTTAAACCGACTGGACACTTGTTCATTTTTAATTTTAAAGCACTGCAATCAAAAATTACCACCTATTTTGCGCGTTGTCAAAGTTAAAGTAATCAACGACAAATCAATGCAATCTATGCAAATTTTGAGTCTTCAGCGAGCTGTTATCAGTCAGTGATTGATATTACGGAACTTTGTAGCGGTACTTACTGTTATAAGTAAGAAAAAGTGCAGTGATCAGAGATAAACAAAGTTTAAAAGCTCGACTCATTGCTTGCAGACTTATGTTGGAATTTGATAAATGAAAGCTATGAATAATATTGTAAATTGAGTGCCTAAATACATAAAACTTATTAAATTAACATGTTAGATACACAGATTATGTGTATATTACCAAGCATTATTGATTTAACAATGTTGTGAAAATTAAGTAAAAATATATTTTTTGGGTACCCTTAAATTTTTTAATATTTAATTTTTTCGTCAAGATTTTTGTGCTAAAGCTACTTGGAATAACAGGATCTTCATTTTGGTATATGTATCAGATAGGAAAATTCGATTGCAGGACAACATGAACGAAAAATCTTAAAAAACAAGTGGTCAAGATTTGGTTTTGTTGACATATTGACCCAAAACACCACCAAAACTACCATTTAGAGGCTTGGTATGTTCCCAAAACTTGTAGTGTAAACTATTTCAAGCAACTTTGTCGAAGAAATTTTGCAAAAAAAACCAAAGCCTTACAAGTTAGAGACCGAAGAAGAATGTCCTATTTCCCTAAAAATAGCAAACTTGCTCAAAAACTTCGCGAAAAAATTTTGTATGAAACCATCATTGTAACTCAAAAAACTAATGATGCAGTTCGATTCGTAGGACCCGAAATAGGGGGAAACCGTTGAAAAAGGTCATGTCTTTTTTTTCGACTTGCACAGTGTTATTAAAGGAACAGAGAATTATAGAAAAAAAATTGCATGTAAATCGGAACATTGGTTTAGGAATTACAACCCAATTCCTACAACGGCAATCATGAACCTATTCAATTGATCGGCAGTGTATTTGCATGGGCCCAAAACATTGAAGAATGGTAACCTACATATGTATGTATATTCGTAGCCTCCAATAATTCTATGATGTTTTTACCAAGAAATCATAGTTCTAAATCAGTGGTCGGCACGGCCCCAATTGCCACAATTGGCGTTTTTGCGGCAAAACTGGCTCCTTTTTGTCCTGTTGGCGCAATGCACTTATTTTTTCGAATTGGCTAATTTTTTCATCAGTTCAGAATTAGGTTTTTGTATGTTTACACATGACGCGATGAGCACTTTCTCTCTCTCTCTCTCATTGTCAGATAACAAACAGCTGGTAAGGCGGCCATTAAAACTCACACCAAATAGCTAGCCGCATCGCCCGCACACTGTTCTAAAGCATAGTACGCAAACTCAAAAAAAGGCCTGGCGTAAGCCCAAACTCCATATAAAAAAAACGCTGGCGTAAAATCAAGAAGAAGAACTTGACATTTAAGCATAGTACGCAAACTCTAAAAAAGGCCTGGCGTAAACCCAAACTCCATATAAAAAAAACACTGGCGTAAAGTGAAGAAGAAGAACTTGACATTTAGCTACGCTCGGGTGTCCGCAGACTAAATAAAATAACAGAGCTGTTACAGAAAGCTGTTACAGCTGACAGGCCCAGCGAAACATCAAACTGTTTAGAGTTTCGCTGGGTATATCTATCTCGCTCACTCACATTAATTCAAAAAATGGCCGCAACGTTGACAAAAACCAGCGACATTGACAATAACGACGACAATATTAATGAATTATAAGCAAGAACGAAAACTAAAATTGTTTTTATAGACATAAACCAAAGACTTTGCATTTTTTCATTAATATAGAGGGAGAATCCACGTAAAAAGTTCAAAAGCGATGGGTGCACCCAATACCCGCTGTGCTTGCGTGCCATCGCACATTTCTCCTTTTATTAACTTTAATATACATTTTTCATTGCCTATTCTCTCCTCTTTTATCCAAATCAGTTCTGCATGCTCAAATTTAAAATAAACCGCCGCTGACGCATAGAGTTACCACTCAACTTTTGGTTATTTGTCCGTGTTGTATTGGCAACACTGGGCTTACGCTCGTCGACAGCTAAATATTGAGCACTTTACGCTGCGTAAAATTTAGTTAGCTTGCGTACTAAGCTTTAACTACGTTCGGGTGTCCACAGACTCACTAAAATAACAGAGCTGTTAAGTAAAGTAACAGAATGGGCAGCACTGTTTGTGACAGTTGACTGGCCCAGCGAAACATCGAACTGTTTAGAGTTTCGCTGATTATATAGGAGATAAATGTCTGGTACACAAGTGAAAACGATGAATAGTATTTGAATTTGGTCAATAACGACGACCATATTGGTAGATTAAAACCAAGAATGAACTCTTAAATTGTTTTTATAGACATAAATTAGATAATTTTGTATTTTTTCATTAATATAGAGGGAGGACCCACGTAAAAAGTTCAAAAGCGATGGGTGCACCCAATACGCGCTGTGCTTGCGTGCCATTGCATATTTCTCCTCTATTAACATTAATATACATTTTCCATTGCCTATTCTCTCCTCTTTTTATGCAAATCAGTTCTGCATGTTCATATTTAAGCGTAGTACGCTCTAGCTGAAAACATTTTGGACGCTCGAAATGTTCGATGTTTTGAGGTCGGGCCTTACAGAATTCAGTGTGACAGCAAAATACCAAAAATCACTAAAAAGTTGAGAGATTGTTGGTCCTTTGCTGCTGTGGTCGCACTGTTGCGTCAGCTGTTCACAACAAACAAGTAAATACAATTTCAAATAATCAAAGTGACAAAATGGACCAAATGGACTGGATCAGTGAAGTAGCAGCGACCAATACCATAATTTTCGGATTAACGGCCTCTGCAATACTTTCCCATGCACTTTTGATAAATGTCGCATCAAAATGCTTTTTATCGGTTAAATCCCATATGATTGGCCTCTCTCTCACCTCTTCAATTAGCCTTATTCGTTCTTCATTTTCGAAGACATCAATTCGGCTCTTATTTTGCTGCTTATTTTTTCCCGCCATTGTTGTTCATATATTTCGACTAGTCAAAACATCGATTCAATCGATGTTTTGAAAGGTCAAAATAAAGCTGCCATCTGTGGACCAAACAGTGTTGTAAAACGCCAGAAAATATTCTGAGCTGCCCATATTTAGGTACAGCGTACATACGTTTAGAAATGGCCTTACAAAATAATTTCGAGCATGTTTGCAACCCTTAGTTTTTATATGAAGTTTTGGCCTTGCAAAAATATTTTCGGCTAGAGCGTACTATGCTTTAAAATAAACCGCTGTTGACGCATAGAGTTACCACTCAACTATTTGTTATTTTTCCGTGTTGCATTGGCAACACTGGGTCGACAGCTAAATATTGAGCACTTTACGCCGCGTAAAATTTAGTTAGCTTGCGTACTAAGCTTAAACTGTGCTAGTAACGTTTTCTGCACATCTACTTGCTATGTTAGCGCTGTTCTGCGCGCCTGGCACCCGATTTCAAAATGTACCGCAAATCTCTGGCTTTTTGATGACAGAGATTTTTGGGCGACAGAAAAGTTTACTTTTTCAATTTTGAAACTTTGACCAGAATTTTTGTTGGACTTTTCTCTAATTTACAATTTTCTATCTTTTTTTTTTTTAGTAACTTCGCCACGCGAAGAGCTAATGGCACCAAACCAATTTTTGATTAAACTTAATTCATTTACAAAATTTTGGATTTTCTTGTTTTTTTTCAAATCGTTTTTATTAAATTTTTAATTGATTTCGGAAAATTGCAAGTTTTCATTTCAAATTTAGCGCGCACTAACACTAACAAACGCACTAATACTTGCATACTAACAGAGAACTGTTAACTGTTAAGCTGTTATACGCGTTAACAGTGTTGCAATGTTATTTAACATTTGGCGCTTTTGCGCCTATTTTAATTAATTTGGCTCATTTTTTGTTTGTTTTTGGCTCAATAAGATATTTTTAAGTGGCAACCGTGGACACGGCCCTATCCCGTAGGCATAGGAAACTTGCGTAGCTACTGCGCTCACGTATGCGTCGCTGCTGCGATTTGTTTCTGTTACGTCGCTGTTATTCCGCTGTTAGGCGAACAAAAATGCACACTAAAGCAATGCAAACGTATGAATGTGTTGGTGCCAACACTGTTCTAAAGTCAATTCATAGATCGCGCATTTGAAGTTAAAAAATTATTATTGTTAAAATTTTTATTATTAGCATATCCTTAGTGTTTTTAGTCCCATCACGCAAAATTTATATAAATACATTTTTTTTTTAAAAAAAGTGATGCATATGTAAAATGTGTGCGTTTTTTTGTTTTATAAGCAATTTTTGCCTGTTAAGCATAGTACGCAAACTCAAAAAAAGGCCTGGCGTAAACCCAAACTCCATATAAAAAAAACACTGGCGTAAAGTGAAGAAGAAGAACTTGACATTTAGCTACGCTCGGGTGTCCGCAGACTAAATAAAATAACAGAGCTGTTACAGAAAGCTGTTACAGCTGACAGGCCCAGCGAAACATCAAACTGTTTAGAGTTTCGCTGGGTATATCTATCTCGCTCACTCACATAAATTCAAAAAAATGGCCGCAACGTTGACAAAAACCAGCGACATTGACAATAACGACGACAATATTAATGAATTATAAGCAAGAACGGAAACTAAAATTGTTTTTATAGACATAAACCAAAGACTTTGCATTTTTTCATTAATATAGAGGGAGAATCTACGTAAAAAGTTCAAAAGCGATGGGTGCACCCAATACCCGCTGTGCTTGCGTGCCATCGCATATTTCTCCTTTTATTAACTTTAATATACATTTTTCATTGCCTATTCTCTCCTCTTTTATCCAAATCAGTTCTGCATGCTTAAATTTAAAATAAACCGCCGCTGACGCATAGAGTTACCACTCAACTTTTGGTTATTTGTCCGTGTTGTATTGGCAACACTGGGCTTACGCTCGTCGACAGCTAAATATTGAGCACTTTACGCCGCGTAAAATTTAGTTAGCTTGCGTACTAAGCTTTACATTAAATATTATGTAAACATAATGCAATTCTGTTCCGTGTGGAGTAAATCTGTTAAGTGGGCGGCTCTAATGTTATTTATTGTGAATTATTAAAATACCGGTCAGCTGACAACTCTGCCAAATCTGCGGAGCACAAAGTCAACTCTAGACACTTTCTATTTTCTGATTGCGTTGTTGTGGAAGAAAACTCGGTGAAAAGAAGAGATTTTTGCATATTAATTAAAAATTATTCAAAGCATTTTTAGAAAATACACAGCCGTGCATAAAGAAAAACTATTCACGTTTATATTAAGTGTGTGCGTGGGTCTTGAGGAGTTGTACACGAATTTCTGTGATAAACATTTGCAGTAACAGCAAAAAAAATCGAAGAATCGACTTGCGATGGCCGATGTTGAAAAAATGACGGCGACGGCACCGACCGATATACCCGTCTCATCACCAAACGCTAGTGAAACGGGCGGTGCCAGTAGCAGCACAGCTGAGCTAGGCACCTCGCCGACACAGGAGCCGTCAAGCAATTCCCATCCCCATGATTCCGAATATGACACCGCCAGTGACCTGGAGGGTGGTGAAGACTACGACGATGAAAGTTCAAGCGAAGAGGAAACTGAAACCGATGACGATGACGCTGGCAGCGAGACTGATGAGGACGAGGATGAATTGGGAAGTGGAACAGTAAGCGGCAATGGTATGGACCGCAATGCAGCGGACAATGAGGCACAAAAGAAGGTCGACGAGGACCGTAGTAATCCACAGTACATACCGAAACGTGGCACATTCTACGAGCACGACGATCGTACAGCCGAAACGGAGGGCGACGGCGTCGTTGATACGGGCAGCGACAGCGGCCAATGCATTGCGGAGCCCAGTATTAGTGATGCCGGCAATGGTGTCATTGCCACAGGCGGTGCCGCGCCCGCTGGTCAGACTCCCACAATATCGCAGGCTTCGAAGACTATGAAGAAATGGCAACCCGCTTCTGGCGGCGACCGTTGGTCCCACGATCGTTTCGAGGCCAACGAACAAGCTCCCAAGTCCCGAGCTGAATTATTGCAAACCTATGGCTATGACATACGCAATGAGGATGCAGCGCCACGAGCTCGCAGACGCAGACGTTATGGACGTGGCCCAAGCAAATACTCAAGAAACTGGGAGGATGAACAGGCCTACCTAAAGGCTAGCAACAAGGAGCGCAAGCCACCACGTCCCCAAGACTTTCCAGCGCTCAACGAACGCAGCAGCACCAGCAATAGTAGCAAAGTTCGCGGCCCACGCACATCGACATCGCGCGATGAAAAGGAGAATCGTGGTGAGCGTCGTTCCCTTCTCGCCAGCGGCAATGAGAAGCAGCATGGTAGTGCTCCGGCCGCAGGAAGTGCTCCATTGCCACCAAAGTCGCAGGATCCCCGTGATCGTGATGCTAAGAATCGCAATTACGGCAGGTCTAATGGTGGTCACAGTGGATCAAGTCGCCAAAATGCCATGGAGTTTAAGCAGAAATCGAATCGCGCGTTACATTCTCGTGACGAGCATCGAGATTACGTTGATCAACGAGCGGAGAGAGATTATCACCAAAAACCAGTAGCCAACAGATCAAATGGGATGTCCAAGCAAATGAATGATGCACCGCCACAGCAGCAGCAACAACAGCCGCAACAGCCACAGCAGCTGCAACAGCAACAACATCAACAAAGGCAGCCACAACAACAGCAGCATCAACAACAACAGCAGCAGCCACAACAGCAGCAGCAACAGAAACACATTTCGTCGCTCCAACAAAAACAGCAGCAGGTGCCATTGGTTACCTCGAACTTGTCGCAACGCTTGCAGCAGGTGCAACAGCGGAACGACCCAAGTCATGTGGGAAGCGTGCAAATGCACTCGCTAGCCTCACAGAACCAACAACAGCAGCAACAGCAATTGCATTTGGCTCAGCAACAACAACAACAGCAGCAGCAACAACAGCAACAACAACAGCAGTTGCCAGCTGAACAGAGAAACGGACCCAAACGCTACTCAAGTCTGAGGCGAACACAACATGAGGCCACCCAGCAGCAGCAGCAGCAGCATCTTGCGGAGCAGCAAATGCAACAACAACTGCAATTACAGCAGCAGCAACAACAACAACAGCAGCAACAGTCACAAATCATACTACAGGATCCGCACATGCTAATGCAGATTGCTTACCAACAGCAGGAGTTGCAGGCACAGCTTCAGACACTGCAACTGGGCCCTGCCCCGCCACCAGCGGTGTCTGCTCCACAGCCCAAACATGCACCGCCAACCACAGCATATCCCCAGGCACAGGGTGCTCCTTATTATGTAACCGCTGGGGAGGCGGTGCCAGTACCCGTATCGGTTCCCGTACCAGTGCCACAGGCGCCATATGTAAATCCGGCCAATGCCGCCTATTTACCGCCTCCGCCAGCGGCTGTGGCTTATGCACAGGCACAAACGGCAGCCCCTCAACAGCCGCAGGCAGCTCCTCAGGCCACCCAGCCCACTGCGCAGCCAGCACAGGGGCCATCGTCCATAAACTTTCACCAAAACTATAACACTGTCGGTGGAACCACATACTTTGTACCGCCGGCACAGACCACTACTCGCCCCGCTGTACTTCCGCAGCGACGTCCCACCAATGCGATTCCCATTTTACCGCCATCCGAGAAGCACAAGAGCCGTATGACTGGCAACGCCAATGCCAATCCAAAGAGCGATGAGGCCAGCGGCAGTTCCGACAACATTGATCACATCATTGACAACATGTTTGTGCAACGACCGGCGTTCCAGCCACCGCCCACGTCCACAGGTGCTGCAGAGACCACGGCCACAAAGTCAGCTGGCGAGGATCCCAATAGCAATACGGCTGTTGGCCAGCCCACAACTGCCGAACAGACTCATCAGGCCATTGCAGTGCCTGGGCAGGAATGAGTGCACGCTTATGCCGACCAACGGCAGCAAGAGGGGCAACTAAAACTGCAGCTGCCTCAGCAATACCGACAAGGACGCCACACAGGAGATCAATTGCCCAGTGGTTACACAATGCTGCCGTCTCACGTTGGCTATTACCACGCCCACTAGTTCGATAGATAAATTGAACTTATCCTCAACAGCGTTGCTGCAACGCAACGATGATTTTGTTTCTTTGCGAAAGGTCTGTGACTTTTCTTGAATTCTTTTGTAGAAGCGCAATGCGAATTCGCAATGTGCAGTAGGTACGAAGTTGTAATTAGTAAATAGCAGCACTTAATCGAACTAACTAACGTCAAGTAATTGTAATGCATAACCTAGAGTCCATCATAAAGCTACTATTGCGGACTATTTGTAGTAATTGAATCGTAAGCTGTGCAGCTCATTTAGCAAGTATAATGAATTTTATCCAGCCTTCTAGCTGGCTCCCTTATATAATATGCTTACTCATAAATATATAGTTGCATTTTAAAGTTGAATATTCGTGAAATGTAATTAATCACATTGGACATTGAATTTAAATAAAAGTTGTAAAGAAAACCAACGCTATGGCATTTACATTTGATCTTTTAATTAATTTAAGTGAACAAAATACACAAGAAACTTTATAACTTATTGATAAGTAAAAAATGCAGCATCGTCCAGTCAGAATCAGAAGCAGATTCGGATGGAACTATTTCAAATTGAGGTACACTCGGAAATTAATTAAGTTGAAAGATGCAGTTCGCAGTTTAAGTATGTATATCATTCATAAGGTTTCCAGCCGGAATGCATAATTGCGATCTGATATTCTTGTGACTAGAGTGTAGGGTTCTGAAGGATCTTGTCAATGGAATCGATTGGATATTAAATAAATTATAAATTTGACTCAGTTTTCAGCTGCTCTAAGAGACTGCGAACGCGACGGAAAGACTCCTTGAAAATTATATTAAACTTTCGAGCGCTTGTTTTGATGCTGTCACGATATGCAGTTGTGTTGATGTAGATACTGCAAATGGAATCAATTAAGATAAGATTGACCAATTTGATAAGTGCAACTTACGCATCCGAAGTAATTGCGTAGAAGACACCATAGCCATCAAAGGTCATGGGTGCCACAAAGCCCACATTGGCTGTAAAGCCCAGTGTGCTGGTGGATAATACAAAATTGCCGCCGCCTCCACTTTTTGCATACATGGGATCATCGAAGAGGGCGGGAATGTCTAACTTGTTCTCGTAGGCGGCGCACCACAGTCCAAACAGATGTCTATCAATACCGTGACCCTTCCGAGCCTCGTCCATTAAGTGTCTGTGCTCGTTAACGGCGGCGCGAAAAGCCTTCATCAACTGCACATCAGTGGTGCTTTTACTCGACGATGCCTTAAGGAATTCATGTACTGCGCTGGTGCAGGAGCGCAGAGTTTCCGTACGACCGTTGTAATAGTGGCGCATCAGAGCTGTCTCATAGGTGGGAGCGATCCTGAAACGAATAAGGCACTTGTAAAATGTTTGTCATTGGCAGTGCAGAAGTGAAGTGCTTACTCTTGGTGCATCTGGTAGTAGGTCCATTGCAGAAGCACCTGCACAAACGAATCTGGATGCAACTTCATGGTCTTCAAAAACTCCTTGCCGTAGTCATCGAACACCGTAAAGGTGACTGTGACATCCACTCCCTAGATAAGTAAGTTTTAATTTGAATTACATTATTATTGAAGATCGAATTAAATGTCGAAAAATATTAATCAGAACACGAAATTTCGAAAAAAAAAAATTAGGAATCCAAAATTAGGAATCGAATAATTAGGAATCCAATATTACGAATCCAAAATTAGGAATACAGTAATTAGAAATCCAAAACTGGGAAAACAAAAATTAGGCAAAGACGAAATTAAAAATTTTTTTATTAAAAATCGCTCTTATTTATTAGCAAAAAGACAACATTTGTCAAACCATTTATCTAAAAATCAGGACATCGATTGTGATATTTATTCGAACCACATATTTCAAAATCTACATGTTTATATTGTGTGCCACCTTATGTAAAAAATCAAAAAAATGTTCATCTTTATGTTGGTCGTATGTATTGAGTAGCGATTTAAGACGGTTATCTACCCTCTTATATATTTTAATTGTTTTTTTTTCGGGCCTATCTCCAGCGTTAATTTGAATAATTTTAATGTCTAGTTCATCTTGCTCTTTCATTAGGTACTTTTAAAATTTGAATATTATTATTCGAAAGAATTTAACCAATGACAGAAAACAAAAGATACTTTTCCCAATTTTGTTTTCCTAATTTTTGTACTCTGAATATTTTTCTTAGTTGAAATTCCTTTTTTATGATTCTTAATTTTTCCTTCCCAATTTTGGATTCCTACAATTTTATTCTTGGAATTTCGGAATTCGTATGAGGTTATAGTTATTGACATATTATTATTGTCAGGACATTTATGTATAAAATTACTTACCCGCTCTTCGACCTCTTTGAGCACACGCTTAATCTCCGATTTAAGTGTGTCGTCCAGCTGGAACTTGAGTTCCTTTATCTCTGTCACCTTGGCATGCTCGGCTTCGCTCCAATCAGGCTCGGGAACCTCAAAGAAACTGATTTGCATAAATGTGGCAAAGCTGGCACTGAGAGTTCCATCGTAGCAGCTGTGCTCGCCTGTGTACACATAATGGCCATTTTTGAAGGCAACAATGCAACTGCTGCGATCAGCCCAACGGGACTGATAGTCGCCATAAATGGACAGCTGTGACGATTCCTCAGTACTACCAGGTGTATGCTCATCCCAGCATATGACAACGCAAGAGCTCTCCACCAACCGCAATGTATCCTTGTTGGCTTCAGAAATTTCCATCAAGCGGTTGCGATTCTGAGCCCAAGTGGTTCGATCATCGTGAGTTAGAGCTGAGACGCCGTCTCCGTCCGCCTCATAGTCGAGGATGCTGCGTAAACGCTGCAGGACAACCAAGATCTCTGGTGCCGTGAGAAGGGTATCATCCTCATGCACACAATTTATGGCAAACTGACGACCTTTAGCACCAATCAACATGTGCGTAGGTGTACTTCCCTCCGATTTGGTAAGAAAATGCTTCTCAATATGATCCTGCTCCAGGCCCGGCACACGCGATGTGGAATAAAAGAACTTGCACAGCTCCGAGGAGTATTTAATCTTGCCGCCGTTGGATGAAAGTGGCTTCATCGTTTCCTTGCGGGTCAGATCCCAAAACTCGAGTGAATGATAAATTTGCCGGGCGAGACTCTGATTGGGGAATGATAAGAATTAATTAAGTGCTAGTTAAATGGATCAGGCTCACCTTAAGCATATAATCAGAGGTTTGTGGAATGTCCACCAAATTCAGCTGGCAAGGCATGGCCATTATTTGATATGGTAAGAGGGGCATGCGTAGCAAATGATAGCCATAATCCTCCCACCAAGTGCCCATCCAGTTTTTCATTTTTCCGGCACGCTTTTCAAGAGTCTCCTGCAATTTGCTCCCAACTCCTTTTTCAAACTCCTCAATAATCGTACGCGTTTGGGCCAGTTCCTCTGGTGTGCCAAAGGGCAACAAACTGCCATAATATCGCTCCATGGTGTCGCGCAGTTTCGGCAACGGAAGCGCTGGCAGATTCTTGTCAAAGGAAAAGGTGGCTCCATCTTCCTTGTCCGCGACGAAAAGGCTTGCGCGATCCATTTTGGTCGATTCTACAGAAAATCAAAGAATTGGGTCAATATGGCACTGTTAATCATAATAACAATAATAACAAAGCTGGAGTATAGACTTTTCCAACATAGGTATGTCCAACTGATAAACTGATAACCAGCTAGCTAAATATAACGTACACTAAATGCCAAATAAAAACATTTTCGATTTCGTTCCACCTCAAGTCCAAAGTACCAAAGTCAAGTGCTGACGGCGGCCGGTCGATGATTTATCTGTGTTTATATACATATGTATGTATGTATAGATGTACATATGTATGTATATGTACATACATATAGTAATATACATGTCTGGCTATGCTTTATAAATACATATTCATCGCGAACCGGGATCAGCTCGGGAACTTTGAATGTTTAATTATTTGACTAATGTCGTTGGACTGACCTTTGTATCCAATTGAAGGTGCGTCTCGTTTGTTTTTGCCAACCGCAGCCTACGAATGCCGTCAAGCAACTAAACGTTCATCCATAGACGCGGGTCACAGCAAAGTTCGGTAGGCGTGAAGTCCAGCTGCTAGACAGATGACTAGATTTTAAAAGCTAGATAAAAGTTCTCTCTTTGATAACACAGTTTACGATAAGCACAGTTGAACGAACGAATGCAGCTCATCATAGTGGAAGCGATAAGGGGAAGTCACAAGAGCGAACGCTCTCTGGCTTCGCCCTCTCTCGAAAATGAAAACAAAACTAAATGAATGCATATTTTTTTGCTCTGCCTTTTCGATCGTACGCTCCAGTATAGACCATGGTACAGTAGCATTGTATTATTGCATCATGGTGAAGACTGACCACATCTTATAATTCCACCATGCACCATTTATGCAAATCTAGCTATCAACATTCTATCATTTGCTTGGACTTTGGACTTTGCCCATCTCTGACGTCACGAATAAATTCTCTAAGTGCAATGCGTATTCCACAGCCTAATCATTTTTTGGGCAGGCAGGCGTGTGTTATTCATTTATTTGGATAATAACATAAAACCCAAGTGGGTGCTCACTAGATGTTTAAAATAAAATAAACAAACACAACAAACAGAAGACGATGCTTATGAATTTTAGAGGTGGTGTAGGTCACTATCGAATGTTTTTAAATACAACAAAAAAAAAAGTCTCGTGATTATTGCGGCCCTTTCAAATATTAGAAGGAACGAATTTCAAAATATTATGAGAAG